>DWPT01000292.1:0-26490 GCA_018251895.1 Agathymus mariae mariae
GGGGCTTGAGAGCCAGTACCTTCTTTTTTACCTTCTTCTCATTTCCTGGCCGACAACGCATCAGTGATACTTTTGGTCTTGTTGATGTCCATGGGCAACGATGACCACTTACCATCAGGTGGCTCGTCTGATCGTTTGTTGGCTATTATCATAAAAAAAAAATGATCTTGCATGAGCAACGGTGACCAATTTAAGCTAACATCACAGGTATCTCCGATGCGTTGCCGGTCAAGATGTAAGCGGGTGACGTGTTTACGTATTACTGGCTCGCCGGCACTGCAACCTCAACACTTCAAAATATTTGACGGTTGATTCTACGTAAGCAATGTACTACCTGTTTGTACCATCTAGTTAAAACCTGACGATAGATATCGGGTATCGTCAAAGGGTCTCACAGAAGGAATCTTTCGCCATAGACTTGTACGTAGTTCAGCAGGTCACAACACGAGGAGAGGTTGTTGGCTTGGACTCAAGGATGGGTGGTCCTGTCACCGCAAAAACCCTTGTCGAGAAACAAAATATTATTAATAAATCTTACAACATACTTTATAATCAAAAGGCTATAATTACGTTGCTATTATATACTTACCATTGATTTCACTGAGCCCATCGTTTCAGTCAGTTCCATTAGATTAGATCATGCTACAGCATGATAATTTCCAAATGAACGTTTAAGTGCGTAGTATTTCCAATATATGTATTCATGTTTTGTTTACAACAAGCTATTTGTCTGGAGATCTTGTATTTGGTAGGGAGTCTGGATATCATTCAGGCGGATTCCCACAATCTGACAACCCTGACTGAGCGACAATGTTGCCTATTTCTGTGTGTTGAAATAAAAATATTATAAAGTTATGTATAAAAATAGTGTTCACTGAAGAGTACTGTAAGTTGTTAGCGGCACGCAAACGAGGTTTCTACAATGTTTTTTTGCACACACTTAGAGAACCAGGTCAATGTACATAAGCATTAGTTATCGTCTGTCTTTATTTTTTTCATGATTTCGTAGTCGAGACTATATCTATCGAGTGTGAAGCAATGATAGATATATATATATATGACTACGCTTTTTCCGATGAAAAAACTGATCAGTTCTAAGAGCATTCACACGTCTGACCATCTGTGTGTTTCATCCCGATTTCTCCTAATTTACTGAACGAATTTTTGAAATTCAATACACAAATATAATTTGGGATGCATTAACTAGATAGAGGGACACGGAACTATTTTTACAATAAACTGAAGATAATATTCTTTGAGTAACAGCCTGTAATTTTTTTAATTACATCTTCAATAATAGCTACTATTAGTCTATATTAGTGGGAGTGAAGTGGAACATGGTCAATGTTTAATATAATATAACAGGTAAAAATTAAAACTTCTGTATAGGAATTGACGGATTCAGTCCATACTTATACTATTTATTTATTTACGAGACGATGGTTCAAACCTATGCTATGATCAGAAAGAAGAAAATAATTTAAATTAAGTAGTTATTCCATATTTATAAATCCTAAATTTATATTTTAAACTAACTAAATTACTCTAGATATATTGACTGACTATGGTAAGTACACCTATTTTTTAAAAAAATTCTCTTAAAGACTCACGTGACTTTAGTCTGTATTTAGATAATATTGCAGAACGACGTATGCCGGTCCTCACTTAGGTATGTAATTAACTATGAGAATCTTCAAAGTGGGATTACAAACTTGATGTTATTGATCTTAGTTTAAAAAATATTAAATCAAATCACATTAAAATTATTTATTAATTTAGGTATTCTGTAAATACACTTATGCACGTCACTTTTTGTTTCTATTACCGTTACAAAAAGTTGATTTAATACTGAGGAGAAGAAACGGTGAAAGAAACTCCTCAGTACATCTTTTAAAACAACACATGCCAATTACAAACTAAGTTTAATCCAATCTGTTATTTTCAGGCGTTATTTTTTTTATTATATTCATTTATACCATATTATCGTTTACCCGTAAGCTGTGTTTTAACGCGTCGCTTAAAAGTACCAATAGTTAACTGAAATATCAACTTTGTAATTATATTTTGAAAATAAACTACGTGACCCATATAACAACGCAGAACCTTTTAAAGGCGATTTGAAGACGTAGCCAAATTATGCCTATTTTATATATATATATATTGACTGATTACGGCGAGTACACCTATTTCTTAATTTTTTACTGAAAGTCTCACGTGACACTAATCTTTATATTAAGAGTTATGTTAGATCATTGCATCCTGTTCCACTTGGCGTATACAACACTTGAATTTATCACATGCCCGTAGTTATCAAATTGTTTATCTATTGTTGTTGGTCGATGTGTTTTGTGGAACATTGCCAATGAGGTTAACTTATGCGGAGTTCTATTCTATATCCAGAATATTGGCACGACTATTAAAAAAGTAAACCAAAAAAAAACTTACGTACTTGTTTATGGTACGTAATATGTGATGTTCTTTGTTTAAAATTCACGGTGACACCATTTCCGCCCATAATGGTCTCTTTTACCGCGTAATTTTATCTCCGGAATGGATGGCAACAATGGCTTCTTGGTGATTTTACGCCAATTTGTCTGTACACAACGCGCGGTTACGAGTTTTGTCAGTTGATTGATAGACGTCATAATTGTATTGTTACTAAATAACGCACATTGGTCTGCAATATATCGTTTTAACATGTTAGTGTATTGATAGATGCCAGGAAAAACTCAAAATAAGGTCTGTTAAATGGGATTCTCACAGTAAATTTCTCACAGTGTTATTACAAACTTGAATTAACATTTGAAAGAAAGATGTTTTCTGTAATTAAATAGGATATTGCGGCTTAGTGCAATCACCATGAAGACAAACCATCGCTTCAACACTTTCTCGCTACTTACTAAGGCGGATTTTAGTTGCGCAAACCGTTTTGTTATTACTTCTCTAGATCCTGTTTTACTTTGTGTTGCATAAAGGATGACTCACGTGAATTAGACTTTATTTATGAGACTCATTTGAGTCGTGGGCGACAAAGTTGGGCGACAAGCGTTTTCACTTATCGAGAAATTATCATCCCAATGTTGGTCTTTGATGCGATTCTCTATGATTTGTTTCAAGTAAATAAGTGTGGGACGCGTAAACCACAAAAATTCGAAAATAAACATTTATCTATCACATAAATATTTACCGCGGGAAGGAGTCGAAACCGAGACCCTCGGCAACTAGTCCAAGTTTCCTGTTCCGATTGATACCAGAACAATAATTAGTAATGCTATCATGACTATAAGGCTATCGTTGTTCTTCGTGTTCACTTCACGTCACGCTTCACTTCTGCTGATTCAGCCGTGAAGTACGTGTAAATTATAGATAATATAACTTGGCTTTTGCGTTTCTGTTTGAGAGACGTTGAGGCCATTGATACAAGACTTAGTTTAGAGACGTTCCATCTCAGTTTAATAAAAAAAGTCGCGATACTCTATCCCCTGTTTCTTACCCTATGTAAGTTGAAACTTGACGGAATTTAATGGTCATACAAAATTACAAGAAGCTTGTTTTCCTCTTTGGCAAAGCCTCTATAAGCAATGGTGGTCTAATGTTAAAATTCCATGTTCACCACGTTTCATCGTTTTGGAGGTCGATTTTTTTTAATTTTAAATTTACAAAATAAACGAAAGCAACCAGTACTGACAATTTAAAGATAATATTACTCAGGGTCCCTTATCCAATAACCGATGGCGCGCGCACTTGTTTAACCCAATCAATGATTTAGGATTGACATAAGCCTACATAGGACAAATGTTTTAAGAACACATGTTCTTCCGACTTAATTCATTAAAATAACTATTTCTAATAGGGTATGTTACATTAAATTACGAGAGCTAGAATGACTATATTTCCTTCCATGCTTTTATATAGATGATAGTAAATTAGGTTTGTTGTTATACCCATTTCTGCACAATGTTTAAGTAAGCCAACCTTTCTCCATCCGGTTGACTCATACAATTCAGATCCTCTGACGAACGGGTCGTTGACCAGTGAAAGTGGACAGATGGACGCGGTATATTTTGTATATTTATGAATACCGGTAATGCACGACAGCTTTTCAAGCAGGTACCGTGGTTTCGGATATTACCTACCACCTAAAGGCAAACTTACAAAATCGTACAAAATCTCTTTTTAATGTTAGTACAGATTAAACTTTAAGGATGTTAAAATTTACAAAAAGATTCGCACGAATTTTTAGTTATTGTTATTTTTTGTGACATAATGGCGCTTATTTCAGTAATACCTTTTATGAAGTTGTGGAGTTTATTCGATGTATGAATTATGACATGTTGCCATTAGTAACCATCCATCTGTTAACTCTCGACATTGCCAACTTAGTGTCTCACTTACGACATTATACAATTAACGTATAGTATGGTTATATGTACATGTAACTTAGAGTCCACACTTATTTTATTCTACAAATATTTAGGTATTTGTATATTGTAAAAGGTCATAAAGCCATAAATGATACATGCTTATAAATTCAGGGAGTTTTAACTTGAGGGGTAAGGAAAGTCGCTTATTTGAAAGTCCGTCCAAAGGACATGACTTAACTCTATATAATAAAAGATAATTTACGTGTCGAATGCCAAGTCGTCTATCCATCCCTACCTACTATGTAATCGTGTTACGTCTCTGTAAAATGACCGCATATGAATAGAGAAATCGTATTCTGTCTAATTTTAGCTTTTAGTTGAGTTTATTAAGATTTCTGATTTTTCTATTTACACTTTTCTGTTGATGCAAAATAAGTTTTTATTATTACGACTAGACTTTGAGTGACCAATATTTACACAATTCGATGCAAATTTCGTATTGTAAGTTTTGAAGTTGGGACCATTTATATAACTGCTGAGAATAATAATTTTTATTCTGATGATTGTAGTTTATTAAATACACCATTATTGTCTATACCACGTAAAATACGGATGTTGTTTATAAAAAGAAAAAGAAAACTTACGATCATAAACTTATACGTACGTTTCTACTAGTATTTTCAATACATAATTGAGAAACGTGGTAACCGTATCCTAAAAAAACCCTTAAATGTCACATAAATAACTATTTTGGCTACATATCAAACATACTTGATTGGATAAGTAAAATTATTATTACATTAACACGTTTGTGTTACCGCAAATTTTGTCATGAATCGAATTATAACCTAATTAATTATTAACTGCGCTAAAAATTTATATGGTACTTATAACTCAACTAAGCCATGACTTACCTTACTTTGCGAGGAGGTAAAACATTTTATTATATTCAATTATGGAGGCACGAAAATCGTTAAGATTTATAAGTCTGCATGTGATGTACATATAGTTACCAAATATACGATTAAAGCATTCGATTTCAGCATATGACACTCTGACCGCATAATATTTAGCTTTACCCATTAGCGTCCTCAGAAGAATTGGTGCCCTACCTAAGTGTCGGATGTTCTTATTCACATAGATGCGATGTCGAGTTATTAGTGACGTCGGAATACCTGATTTTAAGTCCAATAAATATCATCATAAATGTCCAATAAAGCATATCAATGGCATTTAAGATAGAAAGAAGAACGAAAGAAAGAAGAAAAGAAAGAAGCAACGAGTTAGCTATTTAGCGACTGCTACCTAACGACCACAACTGCGGCTGACCAAGTGCGGAAGCTGCCATGGAAATCTGCCGCTTATAATTAACTGCACAAGAAGTTTTGTAAAAATATTCGCTCGCTTGCGGTTGGCATAAGTCGTCGGATTTTGGGTGCTTTATAATCATTATAACAATTGAAGTATAGTGGCCTTTAACTAAATCAACCTTTAAAAACCTTTACCTGTATCGATTTAGAACACCTATTTGTTGTTGGTCACAGGAGCTTTCATGAAGACTGAAGTCGAGTGCTTAATTTGTGAATGTCGTTGGCCGATGGTTGAATTACATAAGGTAACATATATATCTTCATGTTTGATTTAGGTAGCGCAGTAATATATGTAAACGAAGGGAACCGCACGCACACAGGTTAAAGTATTATTACAACTTAGTCACCTATTTCAAAGCAGGAGAGAGGAGTCTAGGCCGACGGTAACCTGTTCTGAACAAGTTTATGGTTACTTAACGGGACCACGCGGCTGATTAGTAGGCACATTGTTACTTGTGAGCTGTGTTACTTTTATTTTATCACTTTAGGTCGTCAGCGGATAATGAAAGCATATTATGGTGCCGTACGCTTATTCTATAGACAGGTAAATAAACTAAAATAACTATGACCAGGATAAGCAAAGATTTATATTATGACAGATGTAAGTGACGTAATACCGTATGAAGTAACAAATGTAAAACAATTCACTTGAGTTCTGATATCGAATGACAAATTGCACAGATTCATGAATGGTATAGATACAAAAGTTAATATACCTGTTTATCAGGTAGATACATAGACTATCACCTACTAAAACGTACTAACTCTGGTCAGTGACTGTACAGTAGCCTCTTGCATGATCTTGATCTAATTGTTATTGTGCGTTGTTTCAGAAACAGTGAAGCCATTATGCGTGTTGGAATCAGACTTTGGATTTAAGATAAACTGCGCTTTCAAGAAGTCAGGCCTCTTCAGGGTACGCAACCTTGGAGGAATTAAAGCACACGCCAGTTTAGGTGAGATATACAATACAATACAAATTATATTTATTGTACACATAATGTTACAATAGAATCAGTACAAACATAATACAAACGTAAAATTGGCGACCTTATCACTAACACAGCGATCTCTTCCAGGCAACCGTTGACTGGAATATTCAAAATGTATTTACAAAAACGATAGGGCAGAGCGTTAACAGAAATAACAAAAACATTAAAACACAAACGTATACAGCGATAGAATTGCAAATAGGTATTTATTAACAAGACGTATAGTAATCCTTCACTTGTTTCTTGAAAGACTCGAGAGTCTGTGAGCGACGTATGGCAATAGGAAGAGCATTCCACAGTCTCACAGCTGTTGCAGTGAAGGATTCACTAAAGAAGGGTGAAGAACAATTATGTGTAGAGAGAGATAGGTTGTAACTCGAACGAAGAACATGTGTATCGTGGGATAGATGCATGTACTGAAATCGTTCTTTTAAATAACTTGGAGTGTTTTGGTTATACACTGCGCAGTAAAGAGCAGAGAGACTATGAGTATTCCGGCGATGTCGAATGGAAGCCATTTGACCATTTTACGATACTCGGAGATATGATCGACTTGCGTATTCCAAATATGAATCATATTAACAAATTCTGAGCTAGTCTTCTCAGTTAGATCTAGATAACAAATGTCTGCATAGTCAAGGATCGGTAGGAGTAAAGATTGAGAAAGCGAAGTTTTGGTTGAGATTGGGAGTAAATTACGTAGTCTGCGAAGCGATCTTATAACTGAAAACATCTTCCTGCTCACCTCACTAATCTGGGGACTCCAAGAAATAGTATTATCCATAAGTACCCCTAGATTTTTCACTATACAAAATGATTAATTGTACCGTACATGCAAACCAGATGATGCATGAGTGCGACATGTACCACTTTATAAATACACAAACCTTCACGCTTGTGTTTTAACCGAGAGTAGATAATTAATCGAGAATTTGTCATATCTGTCATAAACCTATATACATTCGAGATACATGCCGTATGCGTTGTACCAGTTGCGTTATCTTGTCTTTCCGTCATTACTGTTTCGTTATTACACCTGACTACTCTTATAATAGTTCATTATTAGTCTACGACGTGTGAAGATCAGAGATGTTACAATATACTATTGATTTCAAACATCAACGATTGACGATCATATGGTCATCAAGACCAATTTGCGAAACAAATCTCACGGGATTTCTGGTTCAATCTCCGGCCGAGACAGACTTTTATTTGTATTTTTCACTTTTCGTTATCGGTTCTTGAAGCACACTATGAATATTTTCTGCTATACCTCACCGGTTAATTTATATCTTTCATACCTTACAAAAACTTTGCGAAGTATCGAAGCTGAGCTTATTTTAAAAATTAAACCACTAACCTAGTCATGGATTTTTTTTTATCAGAACACTTGACCTTCTATAGTTACTTAATGGCTGCGAATTGCAAAGTAAATCACCATGGTTTCCGTAGCTCACGATTTTATGTACAAATGATCTCGTTTTAGGTCAGCAGTGAGCTATAAGCACACAGTACTTATATGTCGAAGAGTTCCATGCTCACACGTTATTATCATCAATATATTGTTTTAAAATATGTGCAGAAGAATGTCTTTCGAAGTTTTTGCTTCTTTCCTATTAAGCGGTTTTGAAACAGTAGTAATGGTAGAAATTATGTGCATTAATGTTTTGTATTTTATCCATCAAATTACAATAACCCACAACAATTACCAGCTTAATTATATTGGTTTTCAAAAAAAATTTAAATAGTAAATTTTGATAACTTACAATTTCATCGTAACATTTAATGTAAAATGATCAGGCGTTTTATATTTTGTCATTTCTTAACTATCCATAAATACAAGCATTTTGAGAAAAACCGTAGTGCGCTTTGAGTCTACTTAGCAAAAAATCGTCATATTGATTAGTGTCAACTTAACGTTTCGTTTTAGTTAAAAGTTTCGTTTGCGAGTTGTTACGCAGAAGCATTATTTGTATCATTTCGTTTTAGTTAAAAGTTTCGTTTGCGAGTTGTTACGCAGAAGCATTATTTGTATCATTCTCTTTATCGCTTTTTCAGGCTTTAGCCTTGGAGATGAGTTAGGCTTCGAGCAGTCGTTAACAAATATGGATCCCAGCAGACGCAGATCAGTAAACGTTAAGAACGGAGCCCCCAACTTTGTCGTGGACACATCTAGCAGGCCGGCTGTTCAACAAGAGGTAAGACAGTAAAAATGCTTGAGCACTTTCAGACTATGTAGCCTGACGGCAAGTGTCAATTGTAAATGTTCGACGGCTTTAGGAAACTGGGCACGGTCAATAGCTGCATAGGGTTCTCTAGTGGTAAATTTTTTTGGAGCCATTTCGTGCTTCTGATCTCTCCAAATTCCACAAGTCCCTAATTTAAATCATCGACTCCAATTGTCATGATTAGGATACCCTAGCATATAATAGCAGTTATTCATGGCTCTTGGGCAGCGTATGAGCTACAGATACTTGAGTCGGCTACAAACTAACCAATCAGCACTACAGCAATATGGCAAAAGTCTAGGAATCCCCAATTACGACTAGAGACTCGTGAAGCCAATAGAAAGGGAAATCTCTTTGCAAGTGAGTTGTCAGAATTTGGCGTTAACATGCAAGGACTTCGTAGGAACATATGATATGCTAAAAATATCATAATATAATCAAGAGCTTATTTCGATTTATACGTAATTTACGTAGTTTAATCTTTAGGAAAATTAATTTGGCATAAAAGACATTCGACATCAGCTTAAATATATTTGAAATATTCCGTTCCTTTTGGTTTAAACATATTTTCTTTTGTATGAAAATTGCACTGTATAAAGTCAAAATAATCTATTTATCTAGCTATACAATCCTAGATCTTAGCTAGGTGCTATTGCTAACAGACGATTGATTGTATTTGTTTCCAGTCTTATATTCAATTTTTAAATTATCGTATTTGTGATTTTGCAGAAACGGGCCAAACAAAACCGGATTATGATGAGACCAGTGGCGCCGGTTTCCCGTCCTAATCCTGCCGCAATGAGCAAACTGTCAAGCTTACACAGGCAGGGATCTTCTACGACGCAGCCAATCATTGTCCCTGGGTCAACAGTGGAGGCTGCTAATACTTTCAGCAGAGTAAAACCCACTGTCACCATGGCTAAGCCTATGCCAATGGGTGTCCCAGCTTTCAGACCTCTACCTCCCAAAGAAGATACTCTCAAAGTCGTTCCCATAGCATCATCGTCAAAGATCTACTCGCCGCTGCAAGTACCTCAGTCGAAGGGCCCAGGACTAGCTTACACAAGTGAGCATAACCCTTTCGTATCACACGACAGTATGTCAAAAATGGTTTCACAAATGACAGCAGTGCAATTTCAACCTCAGAGGATGAGAATCACACCGACACAGATCGTTGCAAACACGCCAAAAATATATACATCAACAACCATGAATCCATTCGTTCCCATGCCCATTGCATCTCCACCACAGGCCATATCAATCATACCTGCACCAGTTTTAAATGAAATACACACATATCCATCATATACCAATTCTATTTCTCAAAACACTATGACCACCCACAAAACCAATCCTATTTCTAACTTTGTAGACATCGTTCCTCAAAAAGTTAACGACCTGGCCAGCCAATATCCCGCTTATAATACGAAGAAAGTCGATGATTACAATAGCATAACTGGTTACGGCGATGATACAACACTGAAGTTTAATAAAGAAGACATCAACGCCAAGATAGCAGAAATAGCGAAAGCCAGAAACATTTCTATGGATGCGGTTGAGGCAGCTATAGTGCTAAGGCAGCAGCAGTTACTGAATAAGTATGCAAATATTCCAATTCCTACAAGTAGTACTACGACTTCATCAACAACCACCGAGGCGTCTGCAGTTATGTTCGAACTCCAGCCAGAACCAGAAATCGTGGTTGCGCCTGTTCCACAAAAGCCAAAGAGGTAACCTCTCTTTTTTAACATATCAGATATTTACGCTTTAAAAAGATATTTAGTGTAACGGGTTAAAATAAGGGGATTGGTCCTGCGAAAAATATGAAATAGATGTTCATGGTTTAAAATTTTATTTGATTTGTAGCTCTTACTCGCTAACACCACCGGATATAAAATAAGGATTTTTTTGTCTGTCTGTCTGTAAGCAATGGTAGCTTATCGATTTCAACATCGGTCTCTCGCGCTCTAATTTTTGAAACCTATGTGTATATTATAAATCAAGGATCTGTTGGTTTGGTGAAAAAAAACCTTATGAGAAAATTTGTTTACCTGAACCTGAAAGTTCTTTATAATTATCCCAAAGGCGTGTAAACTTTACAAATCTCTACTTAGCCAGCGTGACAGACTTATGGTCTTAACCCCACTCATCGAGAGAGTAGATCCGAGTCCAGTATTGTCACAATTATGATTTGTATTGAAACAGGCTGTGTAATTTCAAAATAAATATTCAAATCTCTTTATAATACCCCGAAAACGATATCAGTGTGTATAAAAATAAATACATAATATGATATATATACATGTTATTATCAAGTCTTATGACGTAATTAAGCATAGATTTTTTTGTTAAAGCTAATTTTCTTATTTTGACTGTTGACTGATTTTGACTGAAGGGTTTTAGGTCTGATTCCTGATCCTGGCAGATTACGTGACAGATAAAATGATTATTCTCGAGCCTTGTCAGCTCTTGATGTATTGGAAAATTAAAGTGCACGAAAGTTTGTGAACATTTTAGTTTTAAGTTTGCTGATCTTATGGGTAGTAGAGTATTCTGAAACATTGTATGTTTAATGAGGATAACATGTGCACACAGACGACCAACGACTGGCAAGGTTATGAACGCTCCCCGGGAGTATTATCCGGTGGGCTACGAGAAGAACTTCGATGACCACTTTCAATCGAAGGTGGACCTGCCAGAAACCAGTTTCCACTGCGGCGACCAGAAGTACTTTCCTGGGTTATATGGTGATGAGAGCCTAGGATGCATGGTTAGTAAAATAAAATTTCATTTAGATTCACCAAATCATTGCACCCATTGTACTACAATTCGCACGTAAGCACTAGGGATACAGTGAGTGCGGAAAGATTTCACTGTTTCATTGTGATAAAAAAAAAACAATATAAACTATTGATATTTCTATAGTAACAAGTATATAATACCCACCGTTGTTGATTTTGTGGACCTACCGTAATAATACTACTGAATACCGTCTTCTCCAGTTGTACTTCTCAGTTGCGTGAGTTCCCTTTGGGGATAAACCATATACGACAATATTCTATATGTATTAACCAATTTTATATATGGTGGTAGGGCTTCGCGTAAAGATTATATAATCAGTATTATTATTAAGTCGTTAATATTATTATTGGTATTATTATCTTTCGGTGAAGCCTGCCTGGCTAGCTACCACCCTTCTTCTAGAGTCAGCCGCCAACATATAATAAAGTTGATGGTGTATATAATATTTTCATCCACATTTTGTGGAAAATAAGTACTATTTTTCAAAAGTTAATTCATCCTCAAAACCAAGAAAAGATTATAGATTTATTGTTAAAATTTATTTGTGAGTTGGAACAAAATTGAAAAATACTGGATTGAGGTTCAGTTCAATTAATTACTCAGTCTGGTTAATCTAAGTCTAATCTGATAGTCTATTATGAATTTTTGGAATCTTTATTATCAATAATTTGTCTACGAAATACATTTTTGAAGTTGTTACGAATATCAATTGTAGATTGCCAGTTAACACAAGGTGTAACGTTTGGATTGAAAACAACGTCAATTTTTATAACTGAATAATTTATTTGTAAAATTCGAGTTTTGAATCGATAACGTGCATTCCTTTTGTTCTTCTTGACTGCTACGTCCGACGCATTCTTTACAAAAATATAATTCGTCAATTTCCAGGTTTTTCATGTATGCGCACTCACAGACGACGGTCTCGTAATGAAATCTTTCCTCTGTCCTGAATCTACGCTCTTCGATCAAACTATTCTGAAATGCAACTGGTGGTTCTACGTGGACTGCAAGAACACTGTCAAGTTATACGACACCAATATTCCGGTGTCTAAGAGCTACCAGCTAATGAAGGCTTTGACTTTCTTTTCCTCGTACAAGAAGGAGATGGAAGACGGTAAGGACGATATGAATTTAAGGAGTCTCACATCTTATGCCATGGAAGAAGTGCAGTGACAGTCGAATCGTATAAAAATATATAAATATTTGTATACCATATGAGAAGTCTGCTACGTTAGATTTTATAAATTACAGGTTTATACTGTGGCCTTGAACCGTCTTAATGGGGTCCCTCGATTCCATCGTAGGCGAGGACTTTAGTGTTACAGGTGGCCGGTGAGAGTCACTTACTTTAGACGGATTCTCGGCTGGTGGTTCGGATAAAAATAATACACTTGCATTATATTTGGTACACATGAGACCGAGGACGTGTATATTTGTCGATAGAATTTTTTAAAAGAAATCTTTCGGCAAGTTCCAGTGATGATTATATTATCCAACATTAATCAGATCAAGAGTATAGTAAAACAGAAGCGCTCATCCAACATAGCTATAAAATTGGCGACTTACGAAGTTCCATTAATTACTGATTAATCAAACGGTTTTTTTTACTTTACAGGTCAACCGATGAACCCAGAAGATGTTGAAGGCATTAAAGAAGCGATTACTATTTTGGAAAATCAAGAGGGTGCAACTTCTCAACAAAAGCCGGAACAGTTAGAAATTGTAACTCCTCAGTCAATTCAAATAGATGAAAGAAATAATCATAATACAGAACATAGTAACTTTACCTCACCCGTGTACAGAGGAAATAGAAATTATAGCAATAAAACTAACAGGAGCACTGTTCCAAGGAATGCAACTCAGAAACATATTCAGGCTCAAGAATCTGAATATAGATTAGTAACGGTTAATGCTGATTTAAATTTCAATAATAACGTCTCTAAAGTGGCTAAGTCTATAGAGAGTTCGAATAACACAGCAGTAGAAAACTCGTCTGAAAAGAGGTATAGGCGTCGAATGATGTTGAAAAATAATAATAATTCTACTACTGAATCTCCTAGTTCCACAACATCTACTACTGCAGAAAGTCCTGTAGAATCTACACCATTAGTAGAGATAATTAAACAAGAAATACAACCAATAGAACACTTCACTATGGCAGATGCAATATCAGAGACATTTCCTGACGAAAAAGATATAGAGAAAATAGAGTCTGAAGTTTTAAAAGAATCTGAAACTGCACCAGTACGGCGGTTTTATAGATCAGGTGTTGAAAGCAGTAAAGAAGATGTAGAATTAATAAATAACGAAAAAGTCTATATTGTTCGACCAACATCTCAGACATGGCTTGCCGGAGAACAAGATGACACTATCCTAGCCACACCTACTTTTAGAGTAAAGAAACAAGCTATCGCAATAGTGACTCCCGAACTATACGAAACATATCGAAGTCCAACGAACGGAGAACAAACGTAGTCCAAATAATAATCTTAGTCAATAGCTAATTTGTTAAGTGTCATATAAATTCTTGTTAATTTATTTATTTTGCTCCAGATACGTAAGCTTTAGACAATTTTTGTACTGTTGATTACGTATTTGCTCAATTTTTACTTCTTAGTTTAGTTTAAATAATTCAGTCAAGTGATATTACGGTGTATGTTAGATGTTTAGAATAAAAAACGTTGTTTCCTACATTCGATTTTCTATTTTAAACCCTTATTTTCGGGCACTGTGTTAAATCTATTTTACGTTTATAAAGTTTATAAACCTAATTATCGATAATTAATGACAAGCTAGAATCCTTACTCGTAAAAGTAAAATGACAAATGAGCACTTAAAGTTTAAGATGTGGAGAAAATTAAAGCAAAATCAGCATTTAAGCACCGATTTATTCCATTTTAAGGCGACTCCTATGATACAAGAACACTAAATGATGATACAGGACAAAGACAAATACAATGGTTTTACCGTTTGCTTGACTTTAAAAAACAACGTAACATTTTATCACACAATATTGGGCCACAGGCAATCAGTCCCATGGCCGCTAAGGCTGTCGTTATACACATACAAATCATATTAAGAAATTTGATTGACACAAAAGAGTAAGTACGGGGTAAATAGTTTTTATCACCAATTTTAATTACGTGATCCAATATCAGGAACTTTCAATTTTCCACTAATATTTTGTATTAACTTAAAACATATACACCAGTCAAGAACTCGAGTACTCCTTTAGGAAACTGTTTTAGTTTTGCTCTTCGTTAATTTAATACGGCATACCACAATCAGGACAGATGGGAGTAGCAGGACAGGCACACTTGCGGTTATACAGACCCCGGGTACAGAAGGGCACACAGATTATTACGGTCGCAGCGCTGATTAAGGTCAGCAAGGACACGCAAATCATATGAACCCTCTGGACCGGAGTAATCTATTTGCGAGGCCTGAAACAATAAATGGTAAGTTTAGAGATATGGTTAATTTAGAGATAAACCTATAACTAAAGTATGCTTATGAAATATGATTTATGAATAAGCCAAAATTAAAGGGTTACAATTAGGAAAACAAAATAAGAAATGGACATTCACTTGAGAAGTAAAACGGAACGATGATGGAAATGAAAGGAGGATGGAAAATGGAATTAAAAGTAAGTAAAGTAAAAATTTATAAATATTATTTGAGAAATAACCGTCTTTTCATGGATTCTATTACTTTTTCACATATCATTGGACCCACTAATATTGCACCAACTGATAACAACAAGCAAGAGAGACTCATGCAAATCATCTTATCTAATCATTTATTTATACAAAAAATTGATGATTGAAAATCAACTGTTTTTATGTATTAATGTATGGTGCAATGGTTTTTTACGCAGCTTGCCAACAAATAATCAAATTGTAGGGTAATGCATGATGGATCAGCTCTTTTAATAGAAACTGTACGGAATAGAAGATGCCGGCATAATGACTTCTAATCAATCTGAAGAAGCGATTAATGCTTTAGAAGTAGATTCTGAAACAAAAAATAATAAAAAATTGGGAATATGAAGGGAATAATAAAATGAATATTGTCTCACATATCCAAATAACAAAGAAAGATCAAACAATAAAGGACGGTTGCAAGTAATTAGAAGGAAATCGTATATGAGATGAGATATCTATTTATTGATAACAATTAGGTATCACTTACTGGTACATTATTTCAAGCCTCTCAAACCTAGAACTTAATAGACAAATCTGTCTTAAATTCTGAAGGATAATCCAGAACTCAATAGTATTTTTGCACAATTCCACAATAATTTTATTTTCATATTGTTCAGAAACTGCCAATTTAATGACATCTGTCGGACGTGCTACTGTAATTTCTAAATTTGAATTATTTCTTCTTTTTTAGGACTACGAGACCAAAGAATCAAATACCAAACGTGACGCAAAATACGTGACTACTGGAATATCGGAATAATATGTACATGTATGTCACTACTGATAATTAGGGGTTACAGGGAACGGGAGATCTTTTCCTTTGTATATGTCGCTAGATCGCTTTTCACTCTAAAGAAAATATTCAATTGTGTGTCTGCGACAAATACCGCAGATACAAAATAAATACAAACAACGTGTGCACACAAATATAGTCGTAAAGCAAACATCAACAAGACTGGATACAAGTAGAACTGTAGTGACATTTTTTAACTCATGAAAATGGGAATGTTTCAATGTTAAATAAAATCCTTCAGACATTGCGTTTGATGATAAATAAAAAATATCAGCTTTAAGAATTGGAACTAGTTGATCGGCATTTACTAAGTGACCATCTGGACTACCTTGTTTCTTCATACAAATAATTCATTTAGTTTTTCGTAAGTGTACGACCGTATCATTAAAATTGGTGTCTTTACTTTAGTGGTATTTACTCTGCTTATAATAGATACATCTGTGGCCTTCATATATAAATTATAAGGCAGTAAACCACGGAATCGTCTCCCTTACTATGTTGGTAAGTATTAGTTAGTTCTAAAACGACGACTCAACATAGGATTTGTTCACTTGGTTCCACAGCCAGGGCGCTAATGGTTGTTTCGCTAGTGTATGTTATAAGGAAGTGTTCAACAAGGCTTAGAGACCTACCAAAGTGCCAGTACGATATGTATACCATCATCTTCATCCTTATTTATTGAACTAAACTGAATTGATCTGAAGTCAAACCCTCATAAGTCCTCATAAGTCCGCTTTCGATCTTGACCAAGCTACTGGTTTGTTGGATTTCAATGACGATAATAGTTAAACTAAATATATAATATAGCCTATGTCTATCCGGAATAAAGTAACCTTCGAATGGTAAAATTATTGTTCAAATAGGTGTCGAAGATCCGATGACTTCCCTCCAGAAAAACAAAGCACAAAATTCGCATATTCTCTGCATAATATTAGTATAGATATCGATAATGCCTCCGACATGTGATATTAACTTGATGACATTATGAATATCACCATTTTGCTTGAAATGATGTGCTCACTTAACATATCTCATACTTTTATTGATTGGTTTTAGTAAAATACTAGCACGCTGTTCTCGCCTCGCTGCGGGAAAACTAGGACTTACACTAAAAAATAGTACCCGCATTATTTAAAAAAAAAAAATATAACCTCTTAATTTATGAACGGATTGCAACGAAACAAACTAAGTATTAAGTTAGTGAAAACATTAGTGAGAACCAGAACGAAATCGGTAAGGCCGTTTCTGAGATTAGCGCGAACAAACGCATAGACACACAGACAAAAATTCTAACAACTATTGTTTTGTGCTCTACTGCGTCAATAAAGGCCCTCAATAATGTTTTTTCTCATATATCGTTCATGTACAAAAAGCGATCTGTTTGTCTTTTATTATTGGTAAAGATATATTGCGTCTATTCAATTATGTATGCAACACGGGTGCTGGCAACGTTCTACTATAGAACTACTCATAGTGTTGTTTGGGTTGCAGACACCATGGCATTTAGCAATGAGGCGTGTGTGCGCTTCTACTAATTAATAAGATGTAACTGTCTCCACTGTACAACTAATATGTAGACCATCTCCAAATTTAGTGTTCTGTGTAAAAAATGTAACGTTTAGTAGAGCTAATTGACATAGAATATCAGAATATGCGTGCGTGAGCGCTGTTCTAATGCTAACAGCTTTCTGTAAAATTTAATCCAATTAAATTGTGATCAGCGATGTGTAAAAAACCCACATTTAAGCAAACTTGCATGATGTGATAATATATTTGGACAAAATGTACTGAAACACTTTGAATTGCTTGAATATTTTATTTGCAATCTATTTACATGACATCGGACTCAACACGGCAAACTGGTATTGGAACGCTTCGAACAACATTTATTTCTACATGATGTGACTGGTTTAGCTGATACCTTGCAGCATTTTTTGATAGACCAGAAGGAATCCAATAATATGGGTGCACAGGATATGCAACTAGCTGCGATTAACGCTGTGAAACACGTCATGCAAATTATCATAATAATTTCGGTGCACGGAACCTACTTTTTCAAGCACTTCATGAATTTGTTCAGCTCGAACTGTCGATAGCACACTGGAACACAAGCGAGGACCGTAGCTGATGCAATAAGGGCATACAGAGAGAGGCAAATCATTTCGAAAGCCTTAAAAGTTCATTCCAGGTCACTCACTATCCCAGTGTACCAACTTTAAACAGGTTCTGTAAAAGAATAGTACGGAAATAATTAAATAATTTAGAGATTTATATAAATAAAAAATAAATACTTAGTAGAAATTGTAAGAATATTAATAATAATCATCAATGAAGATGCAAAATGCAACAGATGGAAGAACTTTGGAAAGGTTGTTGGTAAGAATCGTGCGTGGTTTTAGGACCGTTGGAGGAACCGCATGTTTTAGAACTGGATCCGGTAAAATTTGCAAATTAGTGGTTTCACCTTATTTGTTGTAACACCTAATTAACACCATATCAATAAAAGGAAAAAGTTTACTCATATTACCCGTCAATGTAACAAAGTTATTAAGTGGAACTGCTATCAAACTTATTTTGTAATGAAAAGTGTTGTTATAAACACACAAATAAAAAAAATAAAGTTCTGTTTATCAAAAGCTTAAATCTAATCAAATCATAAAATTCAAGAAATTTAGCTTAATGGTAAAAATGTAAAGATTACTGCACATAAAAATTATATATTTTATCTATTGACAGACTTTACATTCTCTACGTTTTTATAATTTAACGCCATCTCTCGTCAAACGTTCGAACAATCGATGCGAACGTCCAAGTTCCATATTAGATCCGATCTCCATCTTCCACTATGTTGGACATTCAACATCCGATTTGGAAAACATTCGACTTACTTTGTAAACGAATAAATGAATTAACGGATCATTCACGATTTTATTTAATTATTAACCAAGGACTGGATAGGAATTGAAAGTAAGGGTAAAAAGGCATTGTATTTTGCATGAATACTTTAAGTGTATTAAAAAAGATTGACTGTTTCCTAAGATTGAGCATAGGGATGAAGAGGTGGAGACTTATACAATCCAATGGGCTATAGTGCAATATTTTAAGTTGCATGAACGCCACCATAAGGTTTCTTTCTTTTGTTAAAAATCAGTATAAATACATTAGATTAATTTAGTACATTGATACGGTACACGAATGCCCTTATACTACGTATCGGGTGTCATAAGCAAACATTATTTTTTTTAATAAGGAGATTCAAAATGTCATCTCAGAGTGAAAATATGCACTGACCAACCTTATAATTGTATCCAAAACTTTGATATTTTATAACACTGAGGAAGAACTTTGTACCTCCGTGTATTAACTCAAGTAACTAAGCTTACATAGTTACAAACCATTGAACAAAAACAATTTAATTTAGCCTAACTATGGCAGACCGACATGACAAGGTGACGATTTCTTACTGTGTCACATTTGAATTATTTTCTTCTTCAGTGATAACTAATCTCAGGGTCACTCTTTTAGATAGCTTTTGTAGATAGCAGGAATTTATAAAATAAAGTCACTATTTTGTCTAGTTTCTGACTTGACTTATTATTTGAACAATGCAATTGATTTTGATGAGTTTATCATTATTTAACATAGGGTATTTTTTATTGTTTAAGGGATTGGTGAAAAAGAAAACGTGCCACCAGCTTTTAAGTGATCACCGCAGAATATGTAATAGATAAATAATATCGGTATATAAAATTTATTTACGAAACATAGAGTACAGTGAGTACATTCTACTAATGCAAATACTTTTTTTTCTAAATAAGAAGATGAGAAAAAAATGACGTGAAAATGACAAATTACATGATAGTGATTTGTTTGATTAGTAAAATTTACATTTTCAGAAATTATTTCTTATCCACCATTTTATGAATGATTCACATATGTAGGATTTTCAGCCTAATTATTTGGGTTTCCTGTTAAATGGAAACAGGATAATAAGGGCTACAAATGAGGATTTGGGTATTACTTTTGTTCCTCGTGTCAGTGTGGGGTTTCCCGGAGAGAAGAATCGCAGAGAGAGAAGTCCCATTACAGTTGCAAAGAAAAGACAACAAAATAAGAGAAACGGCAAGAGACTGTAAAGGCAAATGTGCGACAAGTATAGCTCAAAAAGCTGCTGCTGAAGCCAAAGCTGCACAGGCAGCTCAAAACGCAGCTGGAGCCCAAGCAGCTCATATGGTTAAAAAACTATTTTAGTAATGACAGCTGTTACTCGTACGATAATAAGAAATAAATACTCATTAAATATATTGACAGTAATTCAATAATTTACACAAGCATGATTTTAAATTGAGTAATTATTGCAGGTTAAAACCCAATTAGCAGAAAAAGCGCTTCAAGCGGCAAAAGCAGCAGAGGCTGCACTAGCAGGTAAACAAGCTGTAGTAGAGCAATTACAACAAGAAGTAAAGGAGGCCGAAGCTGTAGTAGCGGAGAATACGGCTGCTGTACATCAACAACAAGGCGCAGTTAACGCTGCAATACAGGCCGCGCAGCAAGCGACGGCACAGGTAATTTTCACTCCTATTTAAATAGTAAATTGTTTAAAATCAGTGTTTTTTTAATAAAAGTAGTTTCATCAATTTTGGTATGTAAAACGCCTATGGAGGAGACATAACTTTATATTTAAGGATATTTTTTAAGTTCAACATATCTTCAACAATTTCTACCAGATGACACTTGGAAAGAACATCAAAGTTTTACGAAGTTGCTTTTCTTCTATGTTGGTAATAATTGTTGAAGAGCAAAATAGCTACATTATTCACTTCGTAAAACTTTGCATTCTTTTTTCCAAAGGGTCCGTCTGACGGAAAGATTTGAAGAGGAAGAAAATGATAACTGAGTGACAAGATATACAAAAAATAACCGTAAAGCAAAGTAATGATTTGCTTTTCTGTGTGTACTTTTATTATGGGAGCCACAATCCTCTCTTGTCTCCCAGGGTGTATAAAAATTATGTGTACTGAAGGAGTTATGTCCTGTTTTTGTAATGGAAAAAAAAGGAAAAGATAATTGTTCGATAATAGATAAATAAAAAAAATGGTGGATAAAAATAATTTATTTATTTTTTTAATAAATTTTTTATTACATGGACTTATTTTAATTATAGATTTATTTTAATTATGGTTAGATTTCAGTTTTTACACATAATATTTTAGTTAATTAGCTTCTATTCAAATTCGTAGTCTTATTGATATACAGGCCAAATGCAAAAAATGAACAGTTACGTTACACATATAAAACCTCTCAATATAATCGTCAATTTATTTTTCATATCTGTTTATACATTTTTAGTAATCATTAATTTGTCTTTTACCATTATAAATTTACCAGCACAAGTTGATGATGCAAGCGGTCCAACTTGCGGCTCAGTTAGAGAAAGCAGCGCATTGTGTTATGGACAAAACTAAATTTGGTCTGCAGGAGAAGTGCCACAATCTATCTGAAGCTAGAGCTAGATTAGCTCATCTCCAACACAAATTACAGTGTGCTTGTGCGGAATGTGCTGCCACAAAGCAAGCAGCACACGCTGCCTGTGAAGCAGCGAGGGCAGCATGCGGTAACGCTAGAAGAAAGAAACATATTGAAGACGAGAGCGCGCTAGTTCGTAAGGAATCTAAGCCCGGACGATGATGTTGAAATGTGTGTGTAAAAATAATGGTGAAATTTGCATCCTTAAGAGGCATATTATATCGTCATTTCAGTTTTTCCTATTGTTTATTCGTTATTTACTCAAAACCTTCTGATTTCGCCGATAAATTTTCAGCTGGAATTCGAATTTTTAAATATTTTTTACACCAACTGCTGTGTGGGTTTTGAAAAAAAACATGAAGGGAACATTGTTAATTTCTTGTACTTCTGTCGCTAACATTTTAGACTAACGCTGTATACTTTAATTTTAGACTAGTATGTAAATTTATTCATAAGCTTTTGCTAGAATTTCTTTGTTTAAGCTTCTGATAGTAAATATGTTTTTCTAAATAATTATTAGTCCCCTCGTTGTTTAATTTACTGTAGAAGTAATAGTGACCTGATTACGCTCTTATGAATTTCGGAGTGGGCGTCATTGCAGTTCGTTCCGTAGCAAAACTGGACCCAGTTAGGCCAAAATGTACTAGTACACAAATTGTCAAAAAATTTGTGATACCAACATGATCAAAAGGTCATACGTTTTTACTCAGAAAAACACTTACTCACATCTGGCATCATAAAATGCATGTAAGAACCAAGCCACACATTAGAAATATGTATTAAATAATTCTGCCAAAACAATCCACAAGGCTTTGGTGTAATCCTAGTACCTTACATCAGATACAGATAGGTGATTTGGTTCATTGAGTAAATAAGTTATTTTGAAAAAAAAAAAAATAGGTCTCTATGTATTATGGCTCATATACAATTTTAACTTGTAATGGACAATTAAGGAAATGTGAACCAAAAATTTTTCACTGCTTAAAATTTACTCCATGTAATCTTCCGTTAGTAGTTCTATAGTAGAATCAGTAGTTCTGTTGGCCGTATTGTGGCGGCCTAGAATACTTGCCCCAATCCCATGCTGTATAACAGGGCGAGGCGACAGAAGCCAGCCTGCTTGGTGGTAAGGTTTCGCGTAAATATTATAATAAATTAGCAATATTATCATTAATATTATTATTGGTATTTCTATCTTTCCATGAAGCTTGCCTGGCTACCTACCAATCTTCTACTTGAGTTCGCCACTAAACGACTCGTATTGATCCGGCTGGGGGCTTGAAAGCCAGTACTTCCTTCCTTTGTTGTTATTTCCTCGCCGATAACGCATCAGTGATACCTTTAGCTACATATGATACAAAAATGCTCAGAGTAGTTGGAAAACTTTTTAAAACATAATAAAAATGAAACTAAATAGTACATTTTGGCATATCTAATTTATGTCCAATTACTTGATAAAATCAATTTTGCCAAAATATACCAAGTACATTTATTTTAAATTATTTGAAAAATGTCAAGTAATACAGATCCAACTAAAACATGTATCTAGGGTCTGAAGCAAAAGTCACAAACTAGCACCAATGAAAATTGTATTTAGATAGTAATTAGTAATTATTACCTTAAGTAATTATAATTAAAAAGTTAAACGTCATTTTCTTCAAATCAATTTTTTGCAGTTTGTATATTTTGGCATATCTAGGTCCAACACACGATATGGTCAATATGATCTAAGTTTCTCGATTTCGTTTAAAAATTCTTCGAAAACTCATGCTTCAAGCAAGGTGTTATTTGCCTTTGTCTTAAACCATGTTACGATATTATGATTAGCTTGATGGAAATGATAAGGAAATATTGCGGGTCCAAATATATAAAGTAGACCTTTTGTGTAAACTGTAATATTTACAATAATATGATCAATATGTCTTAAGTAGCAAGTCGTTTAGGCCCTCAAAATATCTATTTAACAATAGGTTTAATGAGTAAATTGCCTTTATAGTAAACGTTTTGCTACTTAGACATATTGATTGTATTATCTTTCCCATACGTAGACAGAATATAATCTGATCTTTCGTAATGATAGCGATATTAATATTATTCTATTTTGCCTTTGACCGTTAAATAATATATATGTACTTTATTACAATGCAGTGGATGAGTATTATTCAAATAAAACGCAACAAATAAAAACTACAAATAATTTATTATATTTAAAACTATATTAAATTTGACAGCAGTTTCATAATATAAATTTGATTGCATGAAAAGTACATGATATAATATTTTATCTTATAGTGATTTACAACAACGGTGCTTAAATATTTCCCGATTTTATAAAAAAATATTTCATAATATTTAAGCATTAAAAATTGGTAAAATGAGATCGGAAATGTACTTTCTTTATACCTTGCATTACATTTTAAATGCTTATATTATACAAAATTAACAATTTATAAATATATATTTTATTTATCTACTATACTAAATGCATCGTTTAGATTTTGAGGGCTAAATGCTATATTACTGTTTTTATAATTCACGTAAGGGGACATAGTTGCCGAGGTAGCAACGTCAGTATCGGTGAATCCCTTAGGAGTGAAATCATCATCCTCGGTGTACATCGGAGCACTTGGCTGAAATTTCGGAACATACCTTGCAGGAGGTTCAGCGTATTGTCCTCCTACTATTACTTGATTATCCTCATCGTCAGGTTCCGGAGTAGCTCTAGCTACATTCCACCGCGTTTTAGATTTCTTTGAACTTTCACCATTGTAATAAGGTTTTCTATGTCTTTTATAAGAGTCGAAGTCTTGATCTCTCTGTGTTTCTTTATAAACTTCTGAATAAGAATTTAGATTAAAATCTTCATCCGGTGCTGAAACGGCATCAAATACTTCTTCAGGCTCCGGTTTTATGTATGTGGGTCGTGTTTTAGAATAAGCGAATTTATTGTCGACATTTTCATTATTTAAGTAGTTTTGCCAGGATTTGTATTCTTGACCGAAACTGTAGTCTTGATTATCGTAATTTTTAGGTTGCGGGTTGTAAGTTTTTAATGGTGAATATAAGTCATTCGACCTAATTTTGAGTGGAGCACCATATGAATCAGTAGGAGGTTCTCCATAAGCTATTTTCGAAGACTGGTAATCCTGTATGTAATCTAGAGGTGGTTCTCCAAATCCAGCTGGTTCCGAAGGGTAATGAATATGATGAGGCTCTTTCTTTGGTAGTCCATAAACAGGTTTCTTGTTCGAAGATTTTGGAGGTCCATAAATAGGTTTATGTTTCATTGAATTGGGAGGTCCATACCTGGGTTTCGGTGGGCGTGTTTTGTATTTAGGAGGACCATATTTAGGATAACTTATTTTTTTGTGTTTCTTTGTTGCAGTTCTGCTTGGTTTTGATGATCGGTACTTGTTTCTGGGTGGTCCATACTTTGGCTTTGAATGCATATATCGTGGACTCGATATTCTCCTATAAATCACTTGTGGTCTATGTTTATATACAGGCTCTATAGGGAAGCTGTCTATGAAAATAGCTGCTTCTCGTTTGGTAATTCTTTTATCGATGTTTGCTTGGGTCAATCCTTTTTTGTGTTCGTCCGCTTCAACGCACGATATGACTGTTAACTGAAATGAAAAAAAAATTACAAATACATTTCAATTCTAAAACTTTTCTTGTAATGTTTGTAACTTTCTTGGTATTCGTTTTTAAAACAGAGTCTGCCTTTTCTAAACTTGTGCACGTTTTGTAGTTAATTTAATTATTACTAGTAACCATATTCGCATCGCTTTAAAAGACCTATGTGTTAGGTTTACAAATATCATCCATATTTATAACCTTTCATAAATCTTTTAATTAGACAACTTTACTATCCTTTTAACTGAATTTTCATACTAGTTTTATTTTATGATATGTGGGATGGTCCATTTCTCAGTATGAAATGGATCGTAGATAAGGGCCTGTAATATAAATCCCGCGTCCAAGTGACATCATTAAAGGTTTTTAAACACAGAAAGCATGAAAATTTTCTGAAAATATTTATTGATTAGATTCAACGTTTGGAGTGAAGCAACGTAAAATAAATGATTACACTTTATTGCGATTCCGCATGACTAATATATGACAAACGAGGACACCGATCACTTGATAGTTAACGGCCACCATCACTCCTTAACATTAAGGCGTTACACGAAAGGCGAACCACAACAATTGATTGTACAAGGCGACATTTGGTATTTGGAGGCTATCAAAGCACCCAGGTAAACCCCTCCATTTCGTTTTTTCGGGCGCACCGCAAGTAGAGGAGTCTTCGGAGTCCAGAATATTTAGAGGAGACATTTACAACCCAAAATTAACCAAAAATTCTAATTATCTGCAAACACTACATTATACCGTATTTGGTGCCATGTCAGGGCGGCCTAGAATATAATCCCATGCTGGCAGAACAGAGTGTTGTAAGAGGTAACAGAAGCCAACCTGCCTGGTGGTAGGGCTTCCCGTAAAAATTATATTTTCAATATTATTACTGATATTATTATCTTTCCGTAAAGCCTGCTTGGCTAGCTACCACCCTCCTGCTTGAGTCAGCCGCCAAACGACCAGTGGTGTTCCGCCTGAGGGCTCGGGAGCGAGTACTTTCTTTCTCGGCCGATAATGAATGAATGAATGAATGAAAAATTGTTTATTCGCAGTGTAAACGCCGCAGCTGAAC
>DWPT01000293.1:0-26485 GCA_018251895.1 Agathymus mariae mariae
CATTCAAATTGATTTCTGAACTGAATCGATCACTTTAAATTATAATAACATTAGATTTATGTTTCAAGTTGTTAAATGTAGTGTTTCAATTTATCTAGAATTGTTTTTTGTGTTTCGTAAATATTTAGTATATATCACTGTTTCATATTAACTTTGCTTTCAACAAAACTACTACTAGGACAATTTCCATTATTTCTAGGCCGTCTGTAGAATTTGTGTAAGCCGTGTAAAAATCAAAACCATAGTGTAATGATAAGACAGATGTTTTGGGTTATTACATAAATAATGTCAGCCCTTTAATTCATTTACATCATCACCATTGTGGAGATTTTTATGAGTTTAAAAAATACTGAATTATCTGCAGATTACTCCTTAGTTCGTATATTCTGTGTTAAAAACTGAATTACATGCCATACATTTAGACTGAGTTTGTAATGAATGAAACACTCTATTATTACAAAACATATTTGTATACAAACTTCTATTCCAAGGTTTATGAGGAAGTAAAGATTTAATGTCAGTTTTACTCGCACTTAAATGCTTCTACTTTATGCTTTAATTACATTTCAGTACATTAAATGTTGACCTGGATCATGCCTGATACGAGGAAACTATACATTATAGAATGATATTGTAATATTACTCCGAGAAATAAATCAATTTACATCATGACAAATAGAGTATTTGTGTCTATTGTACGATGCACACCGATCTTGGTTAATTATGCAGTGAAGTAAATTACTTAAAAACATTTTGTATTTCAGATGAAAGAAAACATCACGCAGGAAGCATGCGCATTCCTTACGAGCTAGAATAAAGTTTACGTCACTTCATGAGCTCCTGTGGTCACTTAATAAAAGATGATGCAGTCTAGGTTATGTCTCATCTTACAGCGGGAAAGACATACAAACACATGGCCCAAGTGCGGATTGTTGTCAATCCAAGTCTCCAAAGTTTTCAAGTCTAAAACCACGGAAGCACTCAAGAAATATTGCCCTTGCAGCTTTCACCTATCTAATAACTGACCTTACACAAAGTAACTTAACTCCGTCGATCATATCTGATTGGATCAAGTCTTCGAACTATTGTACCTTTAAGATAAGTATTGTGTCAATACAAATGACTGGAATGACTGGAGTTTAATTTAAGAACCTCCATTTAAATATCTACAATCCACAAATATCTACGTACTTATAGAATATCTTATTCTTCTTATTGTAGAATATGTATACCAGACCCGACCAAAAGTACATTTGCATTTGGTATTAAATACAAAATGTAAATAGACATATCCGCTTACTGCAGTTCCTTGGCATTTATAATTAATCTGAAAAATGATTACAATTTTACTTGAAGTGAGTTACAACCTGATGACGTACGGCAGTACGTTATTGTACGTTAATAACCAGTGGACATTCTTATTTCTGAATTACCCATTTCGATTCGGTCTAATCAGTAGGATTGCTGGCATCTCACAAGGCTCACTAAGTTATTAAATGAATATTAATTTACTTTGCAACAATCCGCAAGCACAATTTTAGATATTAAATACTTTATACATGCAGAGAACCTCCCTCCCTCCCACGAAGGTAAACATGCATTTATGATAAATAAAAGTATACACCAATTTATATACCAACACCAACACGTGTTTCGCTCCGAAACGGAGTAACGGGTAAACTCTTTCCCTGAGGATGCTCCGACAATTAATGATGATACTATCGACTATAGCTCACTAAATTGATAGTAAAGCCTTTCAGTAAGCACATTGCAGTCTTCATTCCGATTGCACAATCATGACATCCAGTTATATTTCACTCACACGATGCATACAGTAAATCAGATTACTAAATTGACTCTAACCGCTCACTTAGCGGTGGCATAAATAAATACGAGGCGTGCTAAATGATGCACGAATTTAGAAATGTAGTTGGCGTGCCCTAGATGATTCTCCGTTTAATAAGCAGACCGAGCTCACTAGAATCCGTCTGGATATAATTATTTCGGTATTGCAAAAGTACAGATTTATCGATTTAGGTGATCCGTTCACAATTATTTTATAGCTAAATTAATATGGAAGTGCATTTATCTGTTTGTCGTCTACAAAGACTCCGGTAAAGAACATCGACGTTTTTTGAGGCACGGTTTCCAGCTCGACTTCTATAGCTAAGAGTTGGTTCTGCCTGGGATTTTGAGATTGACGTTCACGTGAACTTATACATGTGGCGCTCGAAGATACGAATCTGGAAAAGTAAGTCCTCGCCAAAGATATGGAAGACCAGAATTACAAAGACCGCCCATCTTGAATCTCAAGAGTTACAATACATCTTACCGTAGAGAACCACCGTAGAAAAGATTAGTACAAACTTGAGTTACAGTGTAGCCACTTACTAACAGGTGAACTGTAGTGGCATGCTTTTGATTCTTCATATAAATAGCTGATAAAATGAAAATGAGAATCGTTGTCCCTGTAAGTCTGCGAAACCAAAGACCGTATTGACGTGTTACCAAAAGATCGAGGTGCTTCCAAGAAGGAAGCGAGGAAGCCGATTTTCACCGGCTCTCCCATGACATAACTAAAGTACATTAAAATATTCATAGTATACTATTACTACAGGCTTTTATAAATCAGTGCGTTCAACATCTTAGACTTCATCACCACTTACCATCAGGTGTGATTGTCGGCAAGCAAAAAAAGTATGAATCTATTCAGTTTTAATGAGTCTGACTTGTTTGCCGGTACATACCTTCAGTATGAAATAATTTTATAAAATTCAGAATGATTCCGATTTGTGCTCAAACAAGTTTGTGTTCAAATAAGAAGAAATATGAATGATATTATTAGGAAATTAGCTTATCATGTTACGCTAACATTCCCAGACAAGCTTTCAGCATAGAATTGCAAATGAAACGTCTTTAAAGAAACATCAATAATTATCGGGGGTGACGTTTCCCAATAATTAAATCGGAAGCGTTTCGCGTGCAAATTAATCGAGAAAGCCATTAGGTGTAGATAAATCGGTTTCAATTTCACGTCGCAATCCGGACCGGATCGGGCGCGTGCGCCGCGATCGTATCTTATCGTCGATCGCGACGCGTCGCTTTGTCGTTGTCGGTCGCCGGACGCGTGTCCGACTGGTGTGGAAACACTGTCCGCGACTGTCTCGGACGAGGACTTGTGGAGCCGCTTGTTCCAACGTAATCAATCGCCAGTCTTTCAAACCGCGTGTCGAATCGATAAAACGACTTTAAATTTGAATTATAACAGTCCGGCTTACTGATGGATTGCTGAGTGGATCTGAGTTGGTTTTTAGGAAAGTTGGTTGATTGCTTATGTTACTCACCCAAGTTGTACAGAATGTTACATTATCCCAGATGAGTTTAATGGAAAGTTGATGGATTGTTTAAGTGATATAGTCAAGCTATTTAGAATGTTACATTCAAATTTAATTAGGTGTGAGCGTGTGAAAGTTTATTTTATTTAAATAAAATTTGTATAGACAAAACAATTAAAAGGTTTTTTTATTCAGTACTTCATATTTACTTTGATTAGTATTTATGTGAAAATATAATGCGAGACTTGCCTCGAATAATACGAGATCATCAAGTTTTTGTACATTTAAAGAGATATGTAACATCCATAACCTCCTTGATAGGATGTTTATGTCGGGTGCTAAATATAATGATGTATTACTACTCTAACTTATCTTTGAAAGCTTTCCTTTGTAAGTTGTACTTACTCCTCCGATGAATGTGAGGACCTTAAAGTAAGCTACGCGTTTGACAACGTATTATGCGATATGTTTCGAAATACGTTTCAAAATTTCATGGATAACTGACTTGGTTTATTTAATTAGCAGCATAAATAAGTTTTGTATTTCATACTATGAAAAACAAAATTATTTCTGAAGTATTTTAGTGCCTGAAATAACGCCTAATCAAAAGTCAGTCGTATCCCAAAATACACAAAACGTAAATGTCTGATTAGAACAAGTTGAAGTTGATTTGCAAGTTTATCATCTCAAAGTTTTTCACAATTTCCATCACCTTGTTGAAAAATTAGGATGTAGCTCTGAAACTATGTTATTCAATAAACTTATTTTGAAAAGTCCACATAATTTTTGAAAACTCATTCATATATGTGCTACTTGATTATATACATTGAATTATTTATATCTATCAATATGTGTATGAAGTACAAGTACTATTGATTAATTAATTACTTAGTTATATTTTTTTTTTTATTTTTATTGTGTAGGATTTTATGGAATACATCTGATTACGAAATTTTTTACATACACATTGCCAATAGTTAATAATAAAATGTATGTGGTAGACGGACTTGACAAAATATAAAGGTTGCATTTTTGTTATTCAGCTTATATTATGATGACAGATCGTTGTTAAACGTAAGAAAAAATTAAGAAAGGACGTCAGAGACCAAAGAGATTATAAAATAACCAATTGAGAAAATTTATTAACGTTGTAAAAACTATAACAAAATGTCTTATGGTCGGCAAAACGTATTACAAAACTAATGATACATTCATAAAATTGTTCGATCTTAGAGTTGGTCTGAATTAAATTTCATAACAACAATTGCAAAGATGCTAACTCACAACGTTGGATTGCCCAATTTCCTATTGTAAGCAGTCTATGATTTACAAAGCGCGGCTGACTTTATACTAAACGCTGGAGATAATTCCAATAATGTTTACCAACACCATTCACCACTCGTGGAAGGTTCGTACACGCGAATCGAAGAACAAAGAGATTTAGGGCAGTGTAACACGATCCTCCATATTGTTGTTCAGTGACGAAACAAATCTGTCGCATGGCAAGATGGCGGCGTGATCGAGAGTCGACAGCCGTGGATAAAGGATGCGCCCGCGGCGTGAAATCGCTCGTTACGACCCGTGGAGCAACGTGAGCAAATCTTATGTGTTAACTCGTCGCTTGTTTGAAGCATTTTATGATGTTTGCACAGACGCATTCGCTGTGTTGACGGAGTCTTGTTACGAGATTAAAAAAGATTTTGTGTATTATAAAAAAAGTTATACTTAGAAAATAAAACGTCGTTTAATTAGTAGTGACTCTGATTAAGGAACGAAGGGTCCTAGTGCGATTCTTGGCCGTGGCAATTGTATGATTGATAAGTTTGTTCTCGAGGTTTGGTTGTTTGTAAGAACTTTGCTTATGCCACCCGTGGCACAGTGAATACTTGCTTGTTTGTTAATTTATAGACTCGCGTTTGTCCTCGGCTTTACCTTGTTCTAATTAATTTATCGATTTTAAAGAAATGTCCGCAACATTGTCAAAGTTGTCTACGTACTGAATTTTCTTTTTTATTATAAATATTATAATTTGGTTATAATTTACTAACAAAGAGTCTCAATCTATCGCTTAATACTGACTTCTTAAAGGCGGTAGTATGACAAAAATTGATTTTTTTTTTCATTAGAGCGTTATTGCGCTAGTTTATTTTAATAAGTTTGATCTGTGATTGCTTAAAGTTAGGGAAAACTAAGAAAGTAGTAGCGTAATAGTCATTAAAGGAATTCATGCTTGAAAGTTTTAGCTCTGCGATATAGAATCACTGAGTCAGAAGAGATATTTTTATACAAACCAGTAGTATTTTATGTAAACGAGTATAGATAAATAGAAAAAGAAGACAATGTCAATGAATTCAGACTTCAATATATTATAATTCAATTCATTTTAAATATGTATGTAACGCAACTGTCGCTTTGAGCACTGAGATAAATCATTCCAAGTTCTGCTTTTCAAAAGTAACGTAAACAACGCAACATGAAAAATGTGTAAATAATTGTAAATTCATGGAAAACATTTAAGATCTGGCAGCGTCCCACGATGGCTAAACTTCGGTTCCTCAGAATCTTGATGAATTATTCAAAGAGTGATTCGAACACAGCGCTGCTCACTGAGCGACGCCTTTTGCTTTAAATCAAAAATCTTGTACGTTTATTCGCGGTGAGCCGCAATAATGTGCACGGTTCCGCTTCTGCCAATGGTACAAACCTGATAACATCATCAGCTGTTCGAAGACGACCTTTACAACACCATCGGCTGGTGAATGTTCCCGGGCCTACGACACAGCAGTACCGTTACAACTGCGAACTATAAATTCGCAACTTGACAAAATAATAGGGGACTCGATAGTTCGACGCTATTAACGCCCAGAAAGATATATTGAGTTTACTCTTCTCAATCAGATACCTTAATACGGGCCGCGTCGTAATAGAAATTTCTCTTCGTTGCGAGATTTCAAGATAATTCCGATTAGAAACGACAATAGGACGATGGCGGTTTTGCATGGTATCGAGGCAATCTTTTATCGGATGACTTTCCAATGTTTAAGAGAGAAACGGGCATAATATATGCGAAGTAGACTAATGAGAATAAGCTTAAAGTTACTCAGTACATTACAAAAACGTTAGTGGAACATGTTTGGATTGAATACGCGTATCCTTGTGTATCACAAGGGCGTTAGTCTAGTAGTTTGATTGTTGGTCTCCTGCATGGAGGCTTTCATTAGAATCTTAGAATCACTTCTAATTCAAACGTCCTTGAGAAAACCTGCATACCTGAAAGTCAAAGAGCAGAAGCGTATACATTAAGAGGTGTTCTTAAAAGTCTGTACCAAATCGGACTTTACAAGGGTGGATCTTTATTCGTCGACTTCACCGTCACTCCCTATTTCTATCGTGCCGTTAACGAGCTTTGTGGAACTTTGTGTGGTAGTTATTGGGGAAGGCAACATTTACAAATATCACATTCTGAATCTGTTAAAGTTATATTTAAAGTCCGCGAGATTAAAATATCACCCAGTTCGGTGATACAAGAAACAAGTGACACATACATATGTTGCTTTACTTATGTGATAAAGACGATTCGAACGAAAATACCAAACATGTGAATCTACAACTATTACCGCTGTTCTCTGTTACGTAACCTAGACTAATATTAAAGGGAGTGCTAGTTTTGTGGGTCTGTGTGTATGCAGATGGTAATTAATACCCGGAAATACGGTACCGATTTCAAAAATTCTTATACCATTTAAAAAGTATTAAAATTCCGGATTTATAGACTATAATATGGATATGATATAGCTATAATCGGAATGATATTCGCTTTGTTTATACTATTTAGATTTGCATGGATTACAAAGTAGACAGACAACCGTTTCCCGAATCAAGTCGGGGCGGGTCGCTACTATATTATATACTCCTATCACAACTCGTGGTAATAAAAATAGATAATATTCCTCAAACACGGTTTACAGGTCTAACATTCCCATCAACCATAATAACATTCTTTATTGAATACGGGGCATATTTCAAAGGGACAGCTATATCTAAGACATTTACACCTCAGTTCAATCGACTTGAAATATGTGAATTAAGATCGTTATTCCTGGCGTAAAATATAAATTCTATGTCACGCAATTCACAGTACGGGTATAATCGCGTTTTCATAATGGATGCTTCGGTACAAAATTATATATTCTGAATCGTTATTGCTTTATTACTGAATCTTTATTGTTCGATGTGTTTTATAATGCAAGACTGAGCGTTATATAAATATTAAAGTTGTAAGTATAGAATTTAGATGCATAGGAATTTAAATTACTATAATTCACGTAATATAATTATTATGATTTATTGATCATTGCTCTCAAAGGCTTGTTTGTAGTCTATCAATTCGCGGTTGGCAAGTGTGGCGCCATGCCAGGAGGGCCCCGAGCCGAGCAGTGGGACAGTTATGGGTTGTAATGAATATATTGTAATGAATATATTATAACAAATATTTTATAACGAATATTAAACGTATCATTAAAAACCTTTTACGCAAAACCACCAAACAATTAATATTACCGTAAATTATTATACGTAATTCAATATAAACAAAAATTGCACCTCTATCTTATTCTTATCCTGTAATTCTTTAAAGCTATTCATTATAATTCCTGGCTATTTTTACCATCATAGAATTTCTGCCAGGAGATTAATAAGTATAATGATATATTCATATTAGTTAAAAGATAATATAGTAGTCTCCATTTTCAAATTTAGATGAGAGAAAACTGGTAATGTACGATCTCAAATAAAAAAGTAATTTTCCAAATCGGTTAACAAATGACGGAGTTCTGAGGTAATTAATATAAAAAATACAAACGTATTCCTTTTTTGAAGTCGGTTAAGGGCCTCACTTTCTTAACAGAGCAAGCATCAGAGCTATTGTCCCTGACAAGGTTTCAATGTAAGGACACCATTGTAATCGTGTGAATGTATATAGTATTTCTTAGAAATTAATTTACTAGTTCAAGCATTTGTTTTATAACATGGCTAGAGGTGTATGAAACATCTTTAATATATTAAAATGTGAAGAGATTTTTTTTTTCATTTTTTCTCCTATAATTGTCAAAATATTTTCTTTACTTTACTTAACTGTGATAGTTGGAAATGTATAAAATTAAATGAAACAAACCATTCACTGTTTACATTCAAAAATCGCGGTGTGAATTTTGGAGTTGACTTGTAGTTGATTTTATTGACTATTGTATTATTAAATCCATTCTAAGAGTATGTACTTTAGATTATGTGTAAAAACATTGGAATGAAATACTAAATGCGGATGATTTATATCTGTCACTGTCAAATACATAATTAGTCTGTGGTTTAACAGAATCAAAAGTAGAAATTCTCTTGAAGAATAATAATTTTAATTTCATACAATATGGAAAAGATAAGCAAATTAACTGTGTAGCCTTTGCGCATCCTGGCCAGTATAGCATAAATAAACTCAAAAAATTGTTATTATTTCAGAATTATGACTTAGCCAAGCTATATTCGTACCTATTTTTTAAATAAAACAAAAATTCATAATGACTTATTTGAACATGCTCACATCTGACGTAATACAAGAAAATGAAAAAAAAAACCTATGCAATGGTTATAGTTATTCTCTTTAACAAAAGGACCTCAATAACGTTCAAACTTAAGAATATAACTATTCATAACAATAAGAAGATAACTATTCATAACAATAAGGTAAAACATTCAACTTTTAAATGCAAATATTCGACCCGCCGCCGCCGCCGCCGATCATTAGATCGAGCCAAGTGTCGCATGTGTCAACGGTGTAAGTGTCGACACCGCCGTACACTCTCGTATCTTGTGCGAGCGTGTGTACAAGCCTATGTTAATTCTACGGCATAACCGTAAAGTTAGATGTAGCCTTAAAACTGGCATAATTTACTGTACGTGTTGTTAGTCAGGCTACACTAGGTACTTTATTGAATCTGCTATCGTTGATGACGATTTTTAATTCCAAAAACGACATCGGATATGATGTATTTGAAATATCAGTGATCGACTTTCGCTTTGCTTCGAAAAATATGAAATAATTGTTACTCGTTTTATAAGATGTTCCATAAATTTTCCTTATTTACTCCACTCGTCATATTTATTAATAAAAATCTATCTACTATCTATTAATAAAAATCAGATGTAAATATGAGTATTAATTTTTGCGATTATCGCCTATGAAATGACTATAAATAATTATAAAAAATACATTTCTTGGAGTTAATGGCATCTATAGACGAAGTTTTTCATTAAAGTCTTCAGACGCATGTCATAGATTTCGTATTGGACAATGATTCTCCAAGTCCAGCAGATGACCTATAGAATGCTTGCGTTACGAGTGACATAAACATACCAACCATAGAACCTGAGAACAAAAATATATGTTATATAAACTGCTCTCGCCGAGAATCGAACCCGGGACAATTTGCTCGGTAGACGAACTGAAAATAATTTACAGTTTGAGCCAAACGTGTTGTGTTGCTGGAGGATGTTCGTTCACAAACATTTTCGTTTAAGCCCGCGTCTAAGTTTACGGTCGCTGGGCAGAATTTACATAGTTCGGCGCAAACAGGATAGCGACGTTGTAGCAAACTCACTCGATCCGTTCATGGCTCAGTGGCGTGTGAATGGTAGCGGATCGTATTGGTAACGCCATCGTATGCGACTTGTAGAATTACTTTTGACAGTTTCGACCGGGGATCGAATACATGATCCTCGTTTTCTTTTAGAAGTTAATTTTCATCAAGAATTTCTCATTTTTGTCACTATGACAAACCTGGATATGTAGGTGGATAGAGTTTATAAATGGGGTATTATATATCCGACAATGCAAGATTTTATTTTCAGTATATTTTTGTACAAATTTTTCATACATACTCTGTTTCTTTGAATTTAATTAAATATACAGATGTAGTTTATGATAACGTCTAAACATCCCTATATACGTTACTTTATTTCCAGTAGCAAAAATTTCAAATTTCACAATATGAAATACAGGTTGTCTTAAAATATTCTACAAGTAGAAATTCAGAAGCAAAACGTCCTTACGTGGATAACTTAATTACCTGGTTTTAAATAGGCAATTTTTAAATTTAATTGAAAAAAATCTACTGCAGAGTAAATACTATACTGATTAATAGGACAATATGAAAATGAGTAATATCCAAGCTAATAATCATAATATTAGCTTATAATCTTATTGCCCCTTTCGGTAACAATTATCGAAAGCCATCAAATTTTTCTTATACGACTAATAATAAACTATACGATAATCATTACTACTACTTAGTTTGGACATCATAACAAAATTGCTAATGGTGTCCTAAGTAACTTTTAAGCAACACTCAGCAATATGAGTACCCTAATATTATCAACTTTACTCAGAATCGTGCATTCTCATCCAAGGTTTGCTTTTCAATCATTCATATTTTTAATTTCAACACAACGCCAAATGTACGATCTACGCGTTGCCTCCTAAAATGAATGCGGGGACCCACTTATTACAAAACAAACACCAAAACACGGTTATTTCTAGAAGGAGGGTGGTAGCAACTCAGAGAAGTAAAAAATGTAACCACCGCGCCGGAGTACTGTTATGATTAATCTGGGCGTTACAGAGCCCAGCGCTGTCCAGCAAGAGACTGTTCTTGGTCAATATATATCAGGGTGCAACACGAGCAGGAAGGTTAACTTGGACTCAAGCATGAGGGAGTACCTTACACCACAAACCTGCTCCTGATGATGAAGCCATCAGTGACTTTTAATCATCAAGTGGGCCCGTCTACTCTAATTTCACAACAATAATCAACATAAAAATAAACATTTGATTATGCAGATTTGATCCTAAATCCGACTCTACGAGTATATTTTTAAGTCGACTGACACATCTGTGTGTGATAATGATAATATGTTAACAATGCACGAACACAAAAATCTAAACAAACATTATTAGATCAGTCGTATTGATGTTACTCCATGTACAAACAAGCATCTTAGCGTCGATCAGTCACAACAACTAATGTGGGAACGATTCTCGGCTTTGTTCTACCGCAGCTGCGCGCGAGCATTAATCATATAGATCTGTACTGTGGCCGATCTATATCTCGGGGCTTGTCCAGATCTTAATTAATTTGTAAATTTATGTTACGGGGACCGTTTCAGTTATGCCACATAATGTTAATTTATAACCACACCTATACCAGAAGCAGCTTTTGCCTCTCGATATAATATTAACTCTCTCTTACTATTATCGGTGTAATCGTCGGCATAAAGCTTCCTCCAAAGCAAGGAAGCGTTTTATTTTGCCCGTAGCGTTCACCCATTCAACTTTAGATCGCGCCCGCGGTTGCTCAACACGATTGCGGCTCAATATTACACATTATTATTATTGTATACGACATAAATGTCAAACATTGCGATCGGCTTAACCCGTAACGAACGTTTAAAAATTATTAATATTTTCTCGCTTTAACATACATGTTATATAAAATAATAAAAGTGAGTCTGCATCAGCTTACCTACACCGTGTTGACTGTGAGACAATAAGAACGTTTAGTGCTTGCGAAAAGCGTTAATCTTATAAGGTGGTTGTACTTCCACGCCTCTATTAGATAAACTAAATTGCCAATAAAGGTACGAAATGACAGGTTAAATTCCATATCAACGTAATATCAGTACATATTAAAATTATTTCTGAAGTAATAGAAAAGTTTAATGTGTAAAGTGCAAAGAGTGTCTCTATTGCTTTGGAACAATAGTATAAAATTAAAATCATTTATTGTCGCAGATAGAAAAATTAAGATTTTTGACGTGACTTTCAAAGAAACATCTTGCACACCTTTTCTCAGCAGTAAACGAAATTCGAACGTCACACTTCAATCCGTGTCGTTGACAGTCAACAGTTCCTGGATTTTCTGTTAGTTAAGTCAGATACCTAATAGGTGTAGATCAATATGATATTACTTACTTATATTAATGTTACATTGTGCTAGATTTTTACAGAAGAATAAATGGAAATATTTAAAAAATAAAAATAAAATATTTTTTTAGCTAATGAAAATTTGCATGCTTAGTTAATGGTTGAATGTAGTACACGGATTAAGCATCCAAATACTCAATAGTCTTATTCAATAGTGAATTACATGTATTCAATGCAAATATTTGAATCTAAATCTAATGCATAAACGAAAATAACTACGTCTGGTTTTATTTAAATTTTAATATTTGCAGACACAGATGTCGCTGTTGTCATAATAACATGCACCTAGTTGAGGTTCTAATCTAAAATCAGACGCTATCTTTAATTTCAAAGTCTAATACGATTATGAGGACATCAGTTTAATGAGAAACTAAAAAGATAACCCATTTTTTTGTTGGCACTTTATAAATGATGAAATACTCGTATATATAACCTGCAACCTTGCTTCATAAAACTTATTATTTACAAAAAATAGTTGCGCACGAAATAACTATTAATAACTTTTAATTCACATTTAATAATAAAAATTTAAATTTAGTCTATGTTCTATGAATCTAATAATCTAGTCCTATGAATACTATACAGATCTGTCACATAACATCAATGCAATTAAAATTATATTTATTTCATAATAAAAAACCGTTGTTCACTTCTATCGTGTGGTCTTAAACACACATTTTTTGAGACGGGCCATCTGACGATCTGCGGTGGCCGCAGCTTATTAAGGAAATTATTATGTATACTGTCTAAGAAGTGGTAATCTCGTTTCTGAACTGGCACTCCAACACTAAACGAAACGTTTTAAAGGCTTTTTACAGCGCATTCACCTGACCTGAAGGTTGGTTTAAACTCATGAATGTATAGAGAGATATATACTTCCAAAAATGACACATTCATGAAGTCATATTTTATTTTACTAATATTTCGTAACAATGCTTTGCGATAGAGAAGAAGCAGCTTAGGAGAATCTTTAGCTATATATTATATAACAATCTTTCAAGTGTAAAATACGAAAACGTTGTGTTTTAAATGTAGTACATTTATAAACGTAACATCTCTTAAACAATTTCACAATTAAAATTACTATTAATACTAAAGTAAAAATATCTCTTGCAAATAAAATTGCAACAAAGGTCAATACGAACAATATTAAAATAAATCACACAGATTGAACATAGCAACGTCTAATGATTAGGACATATGAAATATACGAACTTAACGCTGTGTTTGCGTCACTTTTGTAGATTTTACAGAAAACTTTATATGTATTAGGAACATTTTGAAATCCACTGTGAGAAACGACTCAGCAACTTTAACAGCGCAAATGTATTTTACACCCAAATAAATCCCGAATAATTTATTCGACAGGTCGCACTTTACATTCGCAATCCAAGCGGTGTAACTCAGTCACAATTCCGGTCGCAATTTTACGTGATAACTCGGCAGTATCTATTCATTAGACCACGATCTTATCTGGGCCACCCCGAAATGGGTAATTTTACATATACGGCGTAAAATAATGCAAGCTATAATCTAATAACGTACCACAAATGCATGGGTGTACAGCGTCTGTGATAGATTTTAAAAACCCCCTCTAGATTTTCCCACGGATCCTGTGAGCCATTGTTTTAGGCATGTCGACTGGCGATTTTATCGATAAACCGAAAACTAATAATTGTTCGATACGTATCAATAACTGTAAATTAGTACAACAAATGGTAAGGAATTATAATAGCATTCTGATTTTACAGATTAAATAATATTTGTGAGGTAATAAACGCTTAGACAACGTTATGGTTTATTTATTTATTTCAGTTTATGAGTACTGTGCATGATTTAGAAAGACATAAATTTTATCTATATTCATTTTGGACGGTCTCCAATATGATTTTAGGACTACTTTCAGACGATAATAACTAGGCCTGATAGCTTAACGTGTCCACCGGAGTATGGGAGTGCTCAGGAAATTTTATCACTAGTGGTCATCCATCCAAGCGCTGAGCCCGCAATAGTTTAATCTGGTTAATCTCTTACGGTCGAACGATGTCGTTAGGTTTTGATTATATGATCTGTGGTGATTTGCCGGCAGTAATATTTTACCAATTAATTATGAAATATTTTTATATTTTGTCGTGAGACAGAAACAATTTAGTCTATTTTTATTTATCTAATTATCGATATACTATCTGATATTCATCAACTCTACGTACTTCGGCTACCGTCTAAAGCGTGACCGTTCGCGACAAACGGCGAACGTGACGTTTACGAACATAGAACCGATGTGTCGCTGATACTGACCTTATTCTTTGTAGCAACATGCATCATATTTCATCATAAATAAAGACCAATTTGGCTTATCTGTAACTTATATTGAATACAGATACTACCCAATCATAATAAAATTTGCCATATAAAGATGGATGTAAAGTATATAATGGTGCAATCATTAATATTTAATCAAGTCAATCTGATAACTGGTATTACATTCCAAATACACCTGAATCCGAAATGAGAATAGAATTTATTGAGGTCTGAGAGAGATCGCCGCGTAATGTCACTGACATACTTGTTACGGCTATACCAGCCAGTACACAACGATGTCTAATCAAAGAAATGACCGTTTAAGAAGTGCAAGAGCAATGATGGAAACTCCGAAGCACGACCGCCGTAGTGATTTATATGACTGTAACGGTTGAGGGAGAAACAATATAGAACAATAGAAGAATACAGAGATGGTGTCAATCAACAAATAGACGGCTTCGTCCACTAGAACTGAAAACAAAAATTATGCCCAGGACAATTTTATTAGAAAATTTGTATGGTGCTAGTCTATTTTATTACGCGTCTGACATCTACTACTCTTCAGCTAACATCATTGAATGTTTAATAAGAATTCAGTTGGACTGTTCCAAGAGCTACAACAAGCAAGTTCGGCGCAATCTTCTTGCAAGGCAATGCAACGGAGACGTTGGGTCTTGCGCCGATTGTTTATATAAAAATATGTGATAAGTTATAGGTGGGTACTTCGTTACGTAGATCTATCCCACGCCTATTGTTCTATCCGGCTAGTTGATAATTGCACGTGTGTATAGCAATAGTATATCGAAATGGAACCGCAACCGGATTCTTTGATGGACTATTTATATTCATCAGCTTCCATCCATCACTCGATAAATCAACGCTTATAAATCGACCGGAAGGACGATTCACACTTCACAACTGACATTTAGGCGAATAATAACGTATACTAACGTATATATATCCACTACAAGTTGGATATCGTTTGAAGTTGAATCTATTCATTCACAAATCTGTTTTAAGCAACATTCAAAAAGGGTAAATTCTTAAAAAAAATTGTCGTTAAAGACGTACCCTTTGTAGCAAGTTTATTTGCTACACCAATTTTTCTGAAATTTCTGAGGCGATTTGCGAGATGGTGTTAAGCAGGCAAAGGTTTAACACATCCAGAACTTTCTACATCAATTGCCAAATATTGTTATCACTATCGTGGCAATGTTCTACAATCCGTTAATAAATTGATTTTGTAGAAATATCACTGTTATTTCTGCATAAAAATATTTTAAACTAATTATCATAATTTGCCTTTTTAATGTGTGTATATTTTTAGTCGGCTTTATTTTTTTTATTTGTTTTAAGACTAACGAACTACCATTAACTTAACTGTCCAATTAGACACTTCACTTTGCTCTTCATTATTACCTTACTTCAATGAATAGTCGAACGAATAGAAAACAGTAAATTGATGGGCCTTTTAGAATCCTAAGCACATCAATCGCTTACAAGTTCGGCTTAACACACATCACTCTGGAGACGATTACTGAATGTATGGATGTATTCAGGCATCCGTTTACTAAACATATCGGCATATGTGTGTTCACTTTATGCAGTTCATGTGTATTTATTTGATCATTTATTATAAAGTATATAACATTTATTTAATGTACACAATGGAACAAAATTCAACGAAATTACGTGACAGATAAAATAATAATTATTTTCCTGTTTATGTGACAGATTATAATCGTGATTTTTATATTATATTATGCCTCAATTATACGCATGTTACTACATAATTTTAGTGCTGACAGAGTGAGCAATTATTTTTATTTAAGTGTTTGGGATGTTTGATATGAAGTTACTACATGTATGTGACTAATAAGTATAATGGACCCTCACACATCCTTGCCCATTCACAAGTGAGCGACGTTGACAAGCGCCCTCAATGGTGAGTTTCGCCACGGTCTCAGGCTGACCTTTACCGGCAAGTTTCATAATATGCGTGCTACCTAGGCCTTTATTGGAAGGTCTAGTTACTATAGCCCGACAGCGAATATATTATGTACATGCATGCATACGTTTTCTTGCCTTAACGGTTAATTTTGTTTTTCTTCGCTGTACAGACAACAAAAAAGGCTAATAGTCTGTTACAAGCAACGTACTGCACGGATTTCCGTGTTTTTTTTATCTACAGATATACCTACAGAGATTCACGAGGACGGTAAATAAACAAGAAGACACTGTGAAACAATTCGAAAAAATAAACAAGTAAATATTACAACTGTTACTATTAGTGGACTTGGGTCATGTTTCAAGCGAAGTGAGGGCAGGCTACTTATTCGGAAATAAGTCAAATGCGGTGTACGGCACCAGTCGTATAGCATCATTATCGTCCTGAGAATGATGAAAACCATCAAGGCTATTCCGCTAGAATGTCAAACTTGGATGATAAACAATCACCGTCGTCTATGGACTTTTGAGTATTTGCACTATTCCATGGAACCGATAGTCTATGAGCTGGTATTCCGTACCGCAATCAAAATAAGATCATGCTTCGTATAATAATACAAAAATTTTGCTCCTTCCCGTTAAAAATACATTACATAGGTAATGTTGTAATTTAAATGGACACTTTATTTCTTGATTTGTTTTCACCCTGTACGCTTATTCAACGTCACTAGTTGCGCTTGCGATGTATGATCGTGTTTGTTTCTACAGCGCGCATCGCTTCCGCTGTTCTGTTTTCATTAGGACATTATCATTCGTATACCTCCATGGTGATCTTCTGATGGACGTTGCAGATACGATGGGAAAAGGTCATGTTAAAAATCACTGTGCATTGGTGAGATGTAAACATACCCGTCGATTTGAAGCCAAGAACGTTAAATATGGTATTAAAGTGTTACATGGGTATCGGTATAGTGCTGAAAATATAAATTCGTCTGCGTTCATTCATTTAACTGAAAGGTGTCAAAATATAATCGGCTTTTAGTTGTAGGGTTCATTTTTATATTTTAATGACTTGTCTCTGCCCTTTCATTTTCATTCACTGTTTTCGGCATTAGTCTTGTATTGAACATCTTTACAAAAAAAGGTGGCGTATTAACAATTTCTTCATTAATATAATTTTCAAGATAACTGAATCCTTTTCCTACAGTAAATAATACATGACTTTGAATAGTGGACGTGAAAAAGAGAAACTACAGCATAATCATATTTGAATCAACACAGAAAGTAATTATTACCCGTGAATTGCTTTCCTTCGGTCTAAAATGCAAAAGTTGCGTCATGACAGTTACGCAGATAATAAATGTTGGAATAAGTTCGCGCGTAATCCTGCATGGCGTTCCGCTTGAAGCATACACCGCCCACACGACCGCAGAATCTGTCACTATTGCCTCACAGTCACTGAAGTATCCATTCGTGTACTCTGCTAGTATATGTTTATTTATAATTATGTTTATGTGACAGATAAATGTTTGTTCTCGGGTCACGGGTGTTTGTGATGTCACATTTGTTTGTGTACATCCACGCCACCCGCAACACAGGGAATCCTAGTGCGGGGGGTGGGTGTGTAAGCGTTTATGTTTTTTTTATTGGGACACATCCAATATGTAGAGAATAAAACATATTGAAGACATTATAACAAAATAAATTGTCGACAACAGTCTACCTCACACACACACACGTTAGTTTTACTAGTTAGTTCTTTAAAACAATTAAGTTTTTAATTTGCTATGATGTGATATATAAATAAGTCAGCCACGAGTGTAAATCTGAAGATTGTAATCGTTGACTCTCGTCAGGTAATTATTTCGTTTAAATAACGTAATACAAATATCCTATAATGTAAACGATTAGATTCCATTGAATCACGAAGATATAAAACTTACGGTATACAAGTGTTCTTATCACTTACTTGTGATCCGTTCCAGAGAACCTATGTTGTTTAAAGTAAGAGTCAAAGTTAATGGAGAATGATGAATGTATGATTGTGTATGTCAATAGCAACTAAGGACGCATAAACGAACAAAAAAGATTGCAAAAGAAAACGTTGTATGCAATTACGCTGCTTAATTAATATAAAGACGTAACTGTTTAAAAAATAAACGTGATCTACTCAAAACTTATACATCGATCCAATTTATTTCATATCGCAGTATCTAAGTAAAAAAACTACGCTGAAGTTAAAGTTTACTAAATGTAAAAAATTAATTAAGTTAATTGTAATAATTATATTTTAGCTGATGACATTTATCAAAATTCAAAACAATACTGTATGTTATATCACAAATACATTGAAACTATTATAATACTATAGGATAATCATGTAAAATCTCCTTAATCATATTACTAATAAATAAATAGGACAGCAATTTCTCCTATACTTTACTTTTTAAAAGATATTGATGGTGTTTTGCTCACTAAGCAACATACGTCCGACAACAAATTAAATTTGTATTGTTCGTGATATAAGCATCCTTCAACAATGATCACACCCGATATATTGATCAGCAAGTTCCTCCAAGACGTAACCATGTTTCGATTTCTATACTGGATGCGTGTACTGCATATGCAGAATCATGCCGTAACTTCGTCGCACTATACGATGCACCTGTATGTTAGAGATAGCTTAGTATTCTGTCAATTACCGCCTTGTTAGACTCTGATCGATACCTGTAGTAGTGCCAAGTGGCGTCGTAAACTTAGTTGAGTTAAAGTGTCAATGAGGAGGCCAATGGGTGGCCCAGATTCTGATATCTACCTATTTAAAGCAAGGCTTGCTCTAAAAATGGATAAAACGACATACCAGCCAGAACATATAGATCTACTATTAATGGGTGATTATCTAAATGCTTATTTGTAGAAGTCGCATAAATATATAACGGTATGGTAATAAAGAATTAGAAAAATAACTGCACGTAATTTTTTTCCATAATTATTACGTTTGCACTGTTTTTTTTTGTTTTTTTTTGCTTTGTAATATTTAGTTCTATTGGAGTTGTCGTTATTGTGAAAATCGTATAAACATTTTTCTTTCTTTCTGTCTTTTTGTTCGAGATTTAAATAATATGCGTATCCTTACGGAGACCAACTAACGTGCAGTTACTTAATACAAGAAATTACTGTCATAAACCCGCATACTGAGAGTTGCCCTTATTGTTTTAAGAAATGCTTAAATTCATTCATCTCTTTGATATTCAATCATTTTAATATGGCACTGAACCATCTATAATTTTTGTCGGCTTTATAATCGGCTGAAGATAGACAGCATTACAGTTTCCTGAAAGAATCACTTCTGAATTAAAAAGTGCCAAATATTTCTGCGCTTCGACTTGGCCCGACAATCACATCTGTGAGTTCTGCTCTGAATAAAATTCAGGGACTCTTCAGGAACCACATTTTTATGATCGCCTCCAAAGTATAGGCTAATTTGAAGTTGGTTCAAGATGATTGTAACTAGGACATTTTTGGTACTTACCTTATGCTTCAGAAACGACAGGTCTCTTATGGGCACAGTCCGACGACTGATCCTCAGCTCAGTCTGCAGAACTTCCATAGTAGTGATATCTTGAAATCCGTGCTGCTGGAGCGCGAGGCAGGTTCGCTGCACTTGTTCAATGCACGGAGAAAACGAGCAGAATCGGCCGCCTAGCAACAAGGTATCTTTGTGGTAATTGTCATAGCTTGTATTTTGTTTAGATCCTCATTATCACAACTCAAAACTGTTCCACCTATCCTGTGTTCAGGTATCCACTCATAGTGCGACTGGTAAAAGTCCATCGCGCTAGCGAAGTGTGGTAGTTTTTGCAAACATTATGGAAAAACTTTCAGGATGCTGCTTTCCTCCTGATGTTTGTCTTTATCGAAACAAAAATAATAAATAAACTCTATTACGCATATAACTTTAAAAACGTAAACTCACGCCTTTCTTTCATTGATACGTCCACTTTGGGCAAATAATAAAAATAGAAAAAAAAATTTTTTTTCGACTGCACCTTGTGATTGCATGTTTTTCATACAAAAACTATAAAAGATTCTTAAAGTTACATATGTAAGTAATACTTTTTTTAAATTATTGTATGAAGTCTTTAAATTTCTACAACAAACGGATAATACTCCTAGATATATAATTGTATGGAACCCTTTCCTATGCAAGATTTTGATGCGCAATGTGCACGTTTTTTATTATAATTACCAGTATGATGCCATATGAATCGACAGTCAGCTGTAAAATTGATTTTCAAATGCTAAAGAACCTAGTATTTACGGTGACACAAATCATTGTCACCACAATGGAAATGCTTATAATATATGAGCGTACTAATATTTACTTGATGTTCACTTGAACCTAATTTAAATGATTATATAAAGAACTTATTGTTGACGACTTTACGTGTAATAATGATGATGTACACCAACGGTTACATTGTGTTACAATGAGCTGACTGAGATGAAAGATGAAACCCGTTATTATACAATCTCGCGTACGGCGTATCAACAATATCAGTGCGTCTATTACTTTCCAATGCTACATATTATTACTATACTGCCGATACAACAATGTCGACAGATGTTTTCAATCCCACATGATAGATGCGAGAGATCGAGCGGACGGGAACGATAGAGCACTGCGCATCGAACTTTTTGTTACTGTGATAACGTTTCTAGGTTTTTACAAGCCGAAAATACCTGAGAGACGTCCACTTTAATTCCACCGCCGAACTCTTATCTATCAAATCTTATCGACCAATAAGGACAGCGGACGTCACTCACTCTGCCAATCTGAACGGACGAACGCGGGCGCGTCACTGCGGGGGGGCGGTTTTCGAATAGTTCCATTTTTAAATGTGTATCACGTGTCTGTGATAACCGCTCCAGCTGGGCACATTATGTCGAGTGGGTAATGAAGACATTAGGATATAAAACCTATTCGCGTGTACATAGGTGGAGAAATATGTAATACCTTATCTAAATGCATCGCTAGTCACGTACCGGGTCTCGTGTCGATCAACGCGCTCGGCGGCATTTAGAATTGCACCTCCCGGCGCCTAAACACAGACGCTATGTTTAATTAAAGTTAATTAATCGCTGATGACGACCGGATAACTGTGTAGATACTGATATTTAAATTAGGCAAAGATAATTTTCTTAGATGCTGGCGAAATTCTAGTTAGAAAGGTCAAATGTGATCGCTGTGACTCTATTGTGCCTTGGGCAAATAACAAGCCCGGTTTTGACATACGTAACACGTTGGCAATTGCTGGACAGCATAGGACGAAAACAATTCAAGCAATAAAAGATAATACACACTATTATACACTATAATCCATTGCCTGAACTGAAAATAACCAAAACTGCCGAAAGATGTTTAAAACGTATCACTGCACTCCTATGATGACAACAGAGATCAATTTCGTCACGTGTTCTGTGATACTGACATCATACGAGCAAATCTTATACGGCATCATCATCATACGGCTTATACTGAGAATTAATGTTAAAATTCAGTAAATATCGTTACTATTTTTCTAACAATATGTAAGGGACTCTATGTTGCTCGTGTATACAGTGACAAGCCAGTACTTACAATCTCACCTTCTTCTCATTTCCTGGCTAACAACGCATCAGTGATACCTTTGGTCTTGCTGATGTCCATGGGCGACGGGGACCACTAACCATCAGATGGCTCGTCTGATCGTTTGTCGGTTATTACCATAAAAAAAACAAACACTTTATGGCTGTACGAACATAAAAATATCGCTATTCGCGATAAATAGATAGGACATCCTCTGTTCTATTTTTTGGATATCTACTGTTCTTACCAGAGAATTATTGATACGAAGTCAAAAATATAGTCCACGCTGATCAAGTGCGTACTGAATGAAGCTTGATAAGAAGATTAATGTACAGTACGTATAAAAGGTAACAATAGCCGTTAGTCATCCTCGTTTAGAAAGGTGTTTGCGACATATTAGGTAAGTCGCCACTAGTCAGGTACACGAGCTAATTGACAGATTGCTGAGGACATCAGTTTCAATTAGACTAGCTAATTGAGTTTGATGGCCAGCATTGTATTAAGCTAAAGGTCATGTGGTCATAGCCCTGCGGCTCGAGTCAATCTTAAGTGATCTTCAATGTAAAGAGACGTAGGGTGTGGTCGAAAGTTTGATGGGAGACCATAGTGCCGCGCTTGCTTTGAGTTAGGAAATGCTATCAATTCTTGTCAGTAGGTATTGGATTATTAGTAAGTTTTTGCTTTTTTTAAGTAATGGTGCCGGGTAGGCACATCTCATGACTGTCACTAATTCTGTCACCGATCCGTTATTAAGTGATTAAGTTAGCTAGAAACTTCCCCAGTTGTGAGAAAAAACTCAAAAAGTGCGGCCGAATTACTCCACGTTAACAAAGATACCAAATAGAGGAAACACGTTTTGACTGGCAACTGAGTATCAATAATGATTACAGAATTTTGAAATTTGTAATGTCTTCTATGGTTTGTTTTTCATCAGTTGTCTGTTTGAACGATGGTTATTATTAACCACAACCTAACGCTTTGACTGAAAGGTCGGGAACTGTGGTCACAAAACATAGCAAATATAATGAGCTTATATTGTAATAAAATACTGTACTGTTAAGACGTATGTCATCTATAGTTCGGTGTTATTTCCGTTTATAATTATCATTATAATATTCATCGCTGAATTAACTGTGAGTATGATTTGTGAAGTTAAGGAATTCCGATGCAGTCTGGATTGAAATTCACATATGCGTACATTTCTAGTTCTCGCATTGGCCGACTCACATTAATTAAAGTTGGTTAAGAATTTTTTTTATGTTTTTTAGATACACTTAGTTGGTCTTAGGTACTGTCAAAGATGTTTGGAAGTATAATGAAGAAAGATGCAAGTGTATGAAACTACTGAAAGAAAAAATAAATAGCCCTTTCTTGAATGTACATTAAGAAGATAAATTTCTAAAAATACTTCTGTGTCTTTAGTAAATAAAAGAGAAATTACGCAATAATTCCAGTTTCCAACTTATCGGCAATTAAATGTAAAGTAAAAGATTTATCTAAATCTTTACATTACAAAATAAGTATCTACTTATTTTCCAATCCAATCATGATGGAACAATATGGTCCACGCGACCGGCCTCATTACGTACCATATGTGATTTCTCTGCTTAAGATTCCTACTTTATCTCGGCTAATGCATCAAATCGTTGTCCGGTATTGTTAGTGACGCGACACAGCTATCTGCCATTGTGATATGTACAGTACCGTCTCTAGTGATGTGACAGTGGTCTCGCTATTTATAATTCGTTTTCTTGCAATCAGTTCGTCGACACCAGTGTCACAACCAATCAATGTTTTTCGAGTCACGATATAGTGACCACTGATCAAATGATCATTTTCTGTTCGATTAAAAAATCGATTCGGAAGTCTATTTCGATTATTTTGCTCAAGAGTTTAGTTAACTTTGTAATGATTTCTACGTTTACAGGTAAGGTTTATAAAATATGTTTGATTTTTATCTGTAATTAATACTAATCGATGATACTGGCCTTTAGAGTGAATAATTCAATACATGTTGTCGAACATTAACTAACTGACATGAAATATTAAAGATACGTCTTCAACCAAAATATATTATTCTTTTGAGTCATTATATTTTCAGCGTTATTACTATTGTACTCAGATTATTGTTAATAGATAACATCGTATTAAAAAATAACAAAAATAATATTGAAATTTTTTATTCTACCAATACTAAATACTAATAGTAATTACATAAAGTAATGAAAAAAACCGTATTACAGCGCGGTTTATCGTACACACATACTAATTTATCAATTATCGATAAACGTAAATACATTCCTAGTCCAGGTGGTTCAATTGAGTGCACACTTAGACACAAAGCCCTTGTTGCGTAAGGTTCAGCTAATTCGTTACTAAATCTATACCAGGATCTAACTTGATGACCTCTCGAAGATATAATACTCTGTGGTGCTATGTAATAAACATCAACGTAAATGCTAAAACCTGTGTTAACCATAATTAATCCCATTGACTACGTTAATAAAGAATGTTTTACAATCTGATCTTTAATGGAGGTAATTTAGGTAAAGCCTAATAAAGAACGGCCGCAAATCTTGTCATTGCACATTATACTATCGTCAATTATAATACAACTTCAGAGTTTGCTGTGAGCTAATCAATAGAAATTTTGAATTCTAAACGAATTAAGTGTGTGTTGATTAAATTTAAATTTTGGTTTACATATGTCATACTAGCGCGGAGGTAAGGCTCTATTAAAGCAAGGTATGTTAGTTCTAATGAATATATCACAAGCGTTATCTTTTAACACGAAATCTGCATTCGTATCAGACGTCACTTTATGTAAATGGATCGATGAACCGTCATTGTAAACACTAAGTTAAAATATATTAAGAAACTTTAAGAAGATCTTATTCTTAATGTAGCTTCTGGGCGTTAACTTCACGCATATATTTTTTATCTAAAAACTTGATGAGCCAGTAGCTAAGTCGGCAGTAGACTTGCTTGCGGACCAAACGAGTTCGATTCCCAGCAGGGAAAGTGATTTACGTGAAGGGCTAGTTTCCTCTATAGACATTAAATCCAACATGACCGTTACGAACACAAATACTGTCAGAATCTGGAACATTGTTAATATAGGAATATTCAATTGTTTTTCGTTTTTATCCGGCGTTTCAAATCTTTTTTATGTTTACCCCATATACTTAATTTCTACTTTGTAAACCTCGTAATTGGTAAAAGTCGCATAAAAACTCTGCGGTAATTTTCTGACACTATCGCGTTTATTTATTAAAACTTTTGCATCATACATACAGTAAAGTTACAAGGCGTTCAGACAAATAAACACGTAAGTCACTACACTATGCACTAATGCAGGTTACACTCGTGTATAGTCGTACTGAGCCATAAAGGTTACTTAGATAAAAGTCAATAAGTTGCAGCAAACATCCGCGCCATAAAATAGTCGTCACTGCACATCCATTTATCATTGTAAATAAATTCTCATAATAAATGGGGTGCGTTAAATTATTAATAAATTAATTGTAAAACCGACCGTGACCTGACCACGTGTACACAAAGCCGTCACCCTTGCAGCTATAAGTGTTAAGCCGGTTGCGACCGACATTACAATGTACGAATTGGTAATACTTTCTATATAGATATATATATATATGTGTTGTTCTTATTGCCGCGCCGCACTAACATTTCCTGTGTTGTGGATGGCATAGTACATAAATATCACATAACAAATATCTACGATCTATTAAATGACCGATCTATTATTTATCTATTAAACGTTTGCCCTGACCGGGAATCGAACCCGGGACTCCTCGCTCCATAGGCAGGATGACTACCAAATGGGCTACGGAGTCGTCTAATCCATTGTTTTCCCAACGATAGTAAAAGTAAAGTGTGAAGTCAGAGAGTAATGCATACAAAATTACAATTCATGTCGCTGTCCTCACTTCATAATAGCAATGTTGTGAAAGAATTGCATTAACATTTTTTAAGTATTGTTATAGTAAAGAAATTGACACTAAGTCATTACTTAGGCTTAGACTTATTACTCTACCCACGACTCTACCGGTCGTGACACATTAGTATTTCGAAGCTTTAGATTTTTAAATTTCAGGCGTGAATTAGTCTTTGTCCTTCGATAGTTTGATGTTTATCTATTGCGCTATAAAATACAGCCTTGGCCAAAAGTATTAGGCACCCTACAACTTGCTGCATATTTCGGGTATAAAAAAAAATAAAACT
>DWPT01000294.1:0-26451 GCA_018251895.1 Agathymus mariae mariae
TTATGTGAAGTTTACACAAAATCGGTAGAGCGGTTCTTCATTTATCACATTTTTTGTAACAGATGAATTCAATAAATGGCGGATCATTTTGTAAATGGGGATTTTGCTGTCAAATTGAAACTTTTTTCGGTGTTGACAGTAACTGAAACTTTCTTCAGTATATTGATTTATATATAGTAAATATATATATTTTTTTTTATTTTTTTTAATATTTCACTTTATACGTAGCGAAGCATGTACCGGGCCGCTAGTACACATTATATATCATCATCCTTACCTTATCCCATTATCTAGGGTCGGCGCAATATGTCTTTTCCTTCCATTCATCGAGCTTTCCTGTCATACTTATACTTATATATGTAGTACATTAACTAGAGCTATCGAGAATATCACCAGATTACCATCATATATATTGCATTATTCTCATATCTTAATACGCATTAAAAATTAAATGAATTTGGGGAACTAAGAGACCATTACGAGTTAAGTATGAAATGTTTGTTAAATTACACAACAAAATTGAAAACTTTGTGAAGGTATAAAAATTTCTGCATCCAGCTAGAAAACACATAAATTGAGGTATTTAATTAACAATTCCATTTCGTTTATTTAAACATAAACACGGTAATACTCGTAATTACTCTCGCACGCACGGATACCGATATATGTTAAACTGTTTAAGGTTTAATTATTGAACCATACATTAGTGTAAAATAAATAAACGTTTAAAGTTTTGGTCTTCTAGTGGCATCATATTCTATATTCTATACATATTACATTTACTTACATATTTCACTTGTACTGGTCCATCATTGTCAATAATGTATTTTTACTTAGAGTTCACGCTATTCATGTATTCGTAGCAAACACTAGGAGTAATTAAACGAGCGCTGTTCAAAGTTTTGGTTAACGTTCCTGTTACGGTTTGTTTACTTTGTTTTTTATTTGTCTAATGAAATTTAGTTCAGTGATGGATGGTGTTCAAATGTTTGGATCTCTGTTCTGTTTATCTTCAGTATTATTATCGTTTGTTGCTGTGAAGTACTTTTCAGGATGCCTTGATATATCAGTATCAATCAAGGATTCGTTTAAAACATTATTGGTAAACTTTTGTGACTCGCATGGTGATGCCCTGCTCGCCAAGCTAGGGGTTGCGGGTTTGACTCGCGACCGGTTTAGACATTGATGTGACAGATAAACGTTTGTTCTAAGGTCAAAGGTGTTTGTGTTGTCATAACTGTGTACGTCCATGCCAGCCGCAAACAAATCCTAGTGCGATGGCGTGTGGTTTATATTTATTACCCTATGCGGTTGACTTTTAATATGTACCTTTTTTATGTATTGCGGGAAATCTTCGAAAGACACCCGGTGTCACTGGAATGTACCGGGTTATGTGGGATTCCTACGTACTAAAACCCCCACGACTGTTACCAGACGCATATGGGGAGGCACCGAGATACCATATGATCGCGCCGGTATCTCCCCTGCGTAGTAATTGACTTCTCGAGGCCTATGACTCCGTGTCCCCACTCTCGGGGCTATACACAAAACAATTCGCGACGGGGATATCGTCCGTCCCGCCGTTGCCGTCTCCGAGCAGGATCGGCCCTCTCGCGATCCCGCTCGGCGGTCTCGGGTATGTCTCATAGTGGATTGTAACAAATTAATGGACAAGACGAGAAATCAATTGAAGGCAAAGACACTAAATCTTCCTGGAAACCCACTTTTCCTTTTTTATAATATTTATATGCAGTGTAATCTCTATCTATGCATATGCAAGCAACAGAAAAATAGACAAATACAAAAATAAAGGCTTTAATTTTGTATCCATGGCAAAATAATACTTTAAACTTTTCTATGCGGTCTTCACATAAAATTGATTCACACGAAACTGCACTATGCGGTGTAGGTTATGCACCTATTCAACAGAGATAATACGTTGTCTAGTGTTTACGTGTAGAGAAGGTAGTTAATTGTAGTAGTGACTTCGTGAGTGTTTATCATCATGTATGTATCAATATTTAGGTTATAATATCGTGTAAGTGCCTATATTAATATGGTAATAAGTTGATCAACTTTTTTATGTGCCAAGATCTGACAAATGAACTGACAGATCATCTGATGGAAAGTGGTTACGACCCATGACACTAACGGCATCATCGATTTGTCATCGGTTAACGGGAAATCCCTTGCAATATTTACGAGTGCCGTTTAGATTAAACTCGCTAGTTTAGATCCCAACGGTCTCGATGGGAAGAAACATTCGCCATGGCGGAGTGTACCATGACCAAGGCGGGTTGGTTTGGATTCAAGGATCTTTGATGTCACTAACAACCCAAACACAGCCTCTCAAAAATGTACTCTTTATTTTTCAACATTTTTCTATCAATTAATACCAGTCGTTAAGCCATGTCATTGATCTTTAGATTGTTGTTATACATATTTTGTTATATTTTCATTCCCACGATTGGAAGTCATGACTTCAATTTTTTAATGGATGAAGTCAAAAGGTTTCCAAAAGTTGAACTGTAAGATCAGCATAGCATTATTTAATAACCAACGCGATTGCATGTGCCAAAGAAATAAACACTATTATCTTAAAGTTCAAAATGACTAATAAACGGGCGATATCGTCACGTCCCAGTAAGTTCAATGGTTGAACGGTTTCAGTTCAAAACTTCCTTTAGGAGCTATAAGTGTATTGTATCTGATATTCATTTGTTAACAATTTATATGTATGAAAATACTGAAATATACACATGTATGGAATGGCATGGGTATTTGTAAGAAATAACCTCAAAAATAACATTTTTTTTTACTTTATATGAGTGATTGATAAATTGAAGCAATGTAATGGAAATTGACTAAGGCGTCCTATTCTTGTTGTTCTAATAATACTTAATATTAATGTCCCAAAAATTGTAAAATTAAAATATATCGGTGCCACGATCGGTAAATATGCATACCACATAATAGATCGCTACTGGTTTACAGTCCTTGCCATAGCATCCGTATTCTTTGTAAAACCAGATAAACGAAAAGCAATTTGTTCAGTTCTGAAAATATATTCATTTTACTGAAGTTATATTTTTATGTCAGGTATCGCCAGTAAAGTCTGCGCATCAATTTGGATTGCACTGCACTTTTGATTTTATCCGCCGCTGTATTTTCGGTAAATTACAATTGAAATATCTGATGGCTTGCAATTTTGGCCTTTATGAATTGTTTTCCAATGTTTCGTAAAACTTTAAAACACCGTCCGTTGCATAACTGGCCTTACACTTTGTTACGATATGTCTTTTTAAATTCTGCCAGTTGTACGTTTTAAACTATTATTAAAACTTCTTTATATTTGATACGAAATTGAAGTATATGATTACAAATCTATTGAATAGTTAATTGGTTAATATAGCATATTTGATGGTATATACAGTTATCCCCTGTATAACACGGGCATTTCCCCATATAACGCGATTACCCACATTATTTTTCTGTACTGTAAAGCTTAATTTCGTTCATAATATAGGTTTTTCTTAATATTCCATTTAAACTCTTTTTAGTGAGAAAAACGTAAATAAATTATACGTAAATCGTTATACGGGTTCATAAAACGCGTTATACAGGAATACTGCTACAGCGCGTTTTCCTATAACGAGGAACCAATCTACGGTGTTATAGGGGGGATTACTGTATTTGATTATTCTGAAACATTTCTTGAATGTTAAGTGTTTTATATTATTACAGTAAACTTAATAGTTCTTGTTTTACCTTTTTATAATAAAGGCAACCTGATGTTAAGTTGTCGTCGGCCAAAACAGGAGCAGGGGTTCCGCTTATTACTGGCTCGCCGACATAGCAGCCGAAACAAATAAAAACGAAGAGAAGAAGGGTAGCGAGCTATCTCGCTAGACGGGTAAAGAACCCTACAAAGCACCTTTGGGATTAAATTGGGTGGTAGCGACCCTCGGTAAGAAGTTCCATTCGCCATAGCCTCGTCCGCTGTTCAGCGTCGTACATCACGGGCAGAAGAGGTTGACTCAGTCACAACCATTAGTTGTTTGCATTTATTTCTATCTAATATTACAATCACAGAAAATCGCCCAGCCTGTCACCTTTAAGTCCAGTACTCAACTGGTAGATAGATTATTTAGTAGATGTAGAAATTGTCTCGGCTAATATTTAAGTTTATATGTTTTGAATTTTAATTTTGTGCAATCAAATACGCTGTTTCTTTTTAAACAAAGTGAACACGAAGTTCAACTGACACGATGTAGCTATTGCGGGTACTGCAACTCATGAACATTTAAAATGCTGTTGGTGTTAATTGAAGCGTGTGATATTAGCTGTTATTTAATAATTGACATGTGTAACTAACCTCAAATAAGATTATTGATCTTAGAGTTGTACAATCCCGACATGTACCTAATAAATGAGGTTGCCGCGTAGCTACAAATATTGAAACTCTACGTCCGAACTACGTGACGAAGCGCTTCGCGATTATTCTCAATCAATCAAAATGTATTATTAAACTGACTAACTTTGTTGGTCTTTAAGTATTAAAAAAACTGCCTTATAAGATGCAATTTATCCATTGCAGTCTCGCAGCACGCTAAGAATAAGCTCACTTGCGAATCTCAGCAAACAGCAGCCACAGATAATGTAGAGTTCTATGTGTCAAACTACTCTCTATCGCTGTTGCATGCTGCTAGACTCGTTCTCATTACGGTTGTCTGTATGTGTATGTAGTTGTCACTTGCAGTAGACACCTACTTTACAGCACAGCTGAGAAAAATGTTATCATTTTCAATTACCTGAAAAAGTTACTAATATTAGTACGCGCATTATGTTTTGTGAGTAAATGTATTTCTAATGACTATGATATCGATAAATCTGGTAATGTAACCGAAAGTTGTTTTAAATACTCAAATTGTCACAAATGCGCACATGATACCAATAATAGTTAAATGGAATCGCGTAACATTTATGATCTTTGACAGTGACAATTGCAGACTAATTAGAGTTTTCTAAAAAAAATTTTATATATAATATTTGTAACTAATTAACTTCTACAAATCTTGCAAACTCTACAGATCTCGACTCTTTTATCGATGAAGACAACAACGTTTTAATAGCTTGTGTATTGAACTTGGCCTACTTTTTATATTTACGATCTACGTTTAAGAATATCATACGGTACAATTAACTTACAAATCAGCATATGCTCCATTCAAATGTCATATTCGTGTCTAAAGGCTCTTGTATCCTTGTCTTACTCATAAATTCTGAAGGCTATCCTCTTCTAATGAGCCAATCGTTAAATCATTTGCTTAGCTAAATTTACCATGTGCATTTACGTACAGAGTTGAAATTCAATGAAATCATTACTAAATTACTTTATTTCGGTTGTAGCTTATGGTAATTCACATTAGAGCGACACCGAGAAAAGTCATCCTCTGAAGATTAAGAATAATGTAATGTGATTTTCGACTTTTATTCCAGTTTTATTAGTAATTCCTTCATATTGGATGAAGTGTAGTTTATTGCTATCTTTATCGAACGTTCATGAAAAAATGAGAGAGCAGATTTACCTCCAGCTTAATGAACATCGTGTGGGATGTTGGAAAGTTTAATCGATTGGAGATATACGTTACTCGTTGACTTTTTAAAGCGTTTTTCCCGTTGTTTGTAGATTATTGGATTAAACTTTCTGTACCATGTCAAATTATGTTTTTGTTAAAATTTCTAATTTTAAGCGTAGGGGACGTCATCGTCTCCCGGCCTTCATCCCAATCACTTGGGGTCGGCACAGTGTCTTTTCCTTCCATACATCTCCATTTTTCGTCATCTCAGTGCACACGTCCTTAATCTTCATATCATCTTCCACACAATCCATCCACCTCTTTTTCGGTCTTCCCCTTCCCTTATATCCATCCACTTCCATTCTCAGCACTCTTCTCGTCACATGACATTCCTCCCTTCGCATTATGTGCTCATACCATGATAAACGGGCACCTCTTACTTTCTCCACAATAGGTGCTACTTTCAAGCTTCCTCTAACATATTCATTTCGTACCCTATCCATCCTTGTAACACCACACATCCATCTCAACGTTCGCATCTCCGCTGCATTTAAGCGTAGGGGACGGATTTCAACTAAAGAATTCAGAGGCTTTTACAGTGCTGCTCGGAGTGAGGGATTAATGATCAATACAAGTTCTTAAACTGTACTTTACGATTTTAATTACAAGCTAATTTAATTAAATTAAATAGTTTATTTTTAGTATTTTTTTTTACCGTTTCTTCTCCTCAATGTTAAAGCAACTTTCCGAAACGATAGTAGAAGCAAAAAATGATGGGCATAAGTGTATTCACAGAAACCCTATTGATAGTATAAGTAAATAGTGCTATGAAACATTAGGTCCTTGTGTGTCACGTAAGTCACATGTATTAGTTACACGTTTATAACATTTATCGGGTGTCGCTTTGATTTTATTATTAATGAGAATAACCTCGAGCACTGTAATTTAATATTTTGATATATTTTTATTTATTTTGAAGATAGAAAATGAAATATTTATGTTATAAAAATAAATCATCGGTCCAGATAATTGTGTTAAGCTGTTCTCTTTCGATAAGTATTATATTGAGTTTTCCAACTTTGTATATTATTTTTTATTAATAATACAATCATTTCGAAAACATAACATAATGTATGATTATAAGCTCTCAAACTAAGTCTAACTTACCTTTTTTTGTTTTTCATTTGATGGAGAAACCTTCAAAAGATATTCGGCGCCGTGGGAGCGACTCCGGGTTATGTAGGATTTTTACCGCACTAAAACTCCCCTGGTGGCCTCGCTCAGCGCTATGTACAGGACTCGGGGATCTCCAACGGAACACAACCGGAGTCCCGAGCGCGTGGCCCACCGGGCACTGTTCGTGATGAGCCTCCGCTCATCCCGTACCTTTTGCTATTTACGACGGTACGCGCCCACACATACCGTCGTCCTTCTCGGGGTCACTGACTGGACGGTTCGAGCTCCCACCCTAGCCGCTCACAGCCCCGGGAGTCCCCTTTTAATTTAACAACGCTTTAGGCTTCCTGAATTACGATATGGTGTTGGGTTGTTGTTGTTACATGTTTGTTACGGGCAGCAAGGTATGTTGCTGTTTGTGCATATACACATATTTAATGCTATTGTGGGTTTGTGTGTGGGTACGTGTGTGATTATCGTATCATATCGCGAGTTAATATTGACTGTTCATATATTATAAGTATATTTCAAATATATACGTGCATTGGAGGCATTAGTTATTTTGATTAAATTTCACAATAAAGTTTAGTGTTCATAGATTTCAGAGAACAACGTTGGTAAGACAAACGTTACCTTATTTGTGTCAACATAACTTTTTTTATTAAATTTTGAGAAATTTACACAGATTAAATCAACTAACCAGGTATCGACGTCGTAGATCTAATTTTTGCGATATGCTATCGACGCTGCGCACAGAATTAAATTGAGGTTGTACTCACAGATTGTGGCAATCATAATAAAAATGAAACACACGATCATCAAACAATATTTAATAACAAGGCATAATTTAATTTAGTCTTCGTATCGCCTACGGAATGTTTAGCGAATGTTACAATCTCTGTGATAGTTATACTGTGCGTACTTAAGTACTGAATTTATTACTGTTACAGGTTAATGCATTAACGAAAAAATTCCATTTTCTATTTTTTTCTTTACTACAATGTGACTAATATCTATTTCCATATCAACTACTGGCCATGTGAACTGAAATTACAAGATTAAAACATTTAAAACCGTAAATATTATAAGAATAGAGTAACAAGTTTCGTGTCTCGAAAGCCACGAAACAACAATAATAAAAACTACGCGCTAAACATGTAATCATAATTTTCATTGCTCAAAACTAACATAAACGTGTTTTTATTAAAAACGCATGTCAAGGCCGGGAAATGAGCTCGGAATACTTTAGAAGTCAAGATCAGTTTGGTTGTAACCTACTGGTCTTTAACAATACGAATATAAAAAAAACAACAAAACAGATAAAAGGAAAATAAATATTATCATTAGGAAACATTGAAGCTGACTCTCGTATCTCGGCACCATCTGCGACCCAAACAATCAGTCATCTCGATTGTAATAATTACTTTCTCTTGACTTCCACAATGTTTTCCTTCTTGTAGATAAGGCTTTTATTGCTTACCGAAAATACAGGTAAGGTTTTCTTTGTAAGCGGTAATGTAATAAGTAGGCTTTGAATAGCAAGTCGTAAAATTTGAGGGCATTTACAAGGAAACTTAGCGTAGAATCGGCTCCGATAATCCGGACAAGTTCTGTAATAATACAATATTGCATTAAGCGTTTATATTAATGATTATTACTCTATGTATGTTATATCTTATTATTATTTTAAAGTATTTTAATTAACAAACACAAAGTATCGATATGCAGCATTAGACATAGCTGTTATACTAAAAAGTTACATACCCAATGTATTTTAATGATGTAAACGCTTACATACATAAACGCTTGCACACTCACACCCCCACTGTAGGATACCCTGTGTTCAGGGTGGCATACGCAAATATGAAATCACACACGACCATGACTCGAGAACAAACATTTATCTGTCACATAAAATTCCCGGCGGGGAATCGAACCCGGGACCCCTCGCTCAGCAAGCAGGATCATTACCAACTGAGCTATGGGATCATCAAATAATGTAATGAAATATACCTATCAAATATAGGACTTGGGATCTTTGTTAATAAGAGTTTTTTTATTGATATAAAATTGTTAAAAAATAACTATTTCCCGAACTCCAGATAATTGAAAATAATTTAAGTTGAAGTGCAAGACATGTTTTATGTTACAACTTCACAAGAAACCATTCGAAAAAAAGTATCTTTGTAAGTTTCGATTGAATAACAATAACAATGAATATGTAATATTATTACCTTTGTTAATATCGGCTTCTTTATAAACTTACCCTCGACTTTTTCTTTAATATAATGCCTCCGAAACAGAAGAAGGAAGCAGTAAAAATAATGTTAACTATCATGGTCTGTCTTATCAGATGCCAGAGCGAATTAATGTCAGTCTTAGTGGCCAACACTGGTGGAATGAAATAAGGAAAATAGCAACTGGAACCGCCTAAAATCACGAAAAGACTGAATTGTTTACATGCAAACTTCGACTTAAAGAATGTGGAACAAAGATATATTTTACAATGATTAACAACTGAATTTGGCAATCATCTAAAATAGAATTGCATTGTACAAAATTTTTTAGTGCTCATTTTATTTTATTCTATATTCAAAGGAAATCTTTTCCCGAGAGGTCAAAATCGGTCCAAAATTTTCAAAATATCATACTTCTTCGCCTACCACCCTGCTTATGATTGACAAGTACACTTTGAAGAGTTAAGGTTTCCGAGTACAGCTCAAAATCAAATATTTGGGTAGAAAGGGTTCCGTCTATTCTTGAGGCCTAGGCTCTCTTCTTGGTCAGCTCTGGCGAATGGTTCCTTCTGTTGAAGATCACTGGGCTCTTTATCATTCGGTACTTATGTATTGTAATAACATTATTAACACCCCTGCTACCACCCTAAAAATAACCTTCTAAAATTAACGTGAAATGTTTTTTCGATGTGTTGGTTGTAGTCTCGCAGAGCAAGTAATGAGCGTGTCCTCAGACACATGTCGGTCGACAACGCGTCGGTGATGTCGTTAGTGTACCGAAATTCATGAGCGGTGTCCACATCCGAGCAAATGGCCTGTCAGCTCGTTTGTCAGCTTAGGAAAAAATCTATCAGTGTGCCCTAATGTTTGTTGTTCGGAAAAAAATCAAAACGTCGTACGCCTCACGACCTTACAACTTTGTTCGTAAAACCGTCTGTAGAAAAAGGTCTAACCTAAGACAGTATAAAATAATGAAACACGTACAAAACTGTAAAAACTTCTAGGAACGATCAGTTTGTTTCGTACATTTATCAATTTAATATAAATCTTACTGAGATGTTACCTTTGGGAGCGCATAAGTGTTGGGTAACGATTCCATGTGTTTGACGTAAAAGTTTTACCGACGCGACGTTCCCATAGGAAATGTTAGAAAACATTATTAGAACAAGTGTATTGGCTAGTCAAGTTTGAAATCTTTCCTGAACTGAATTTTAAATATCAGGGGACCGTTTACAGGACTATTAATAGATCATTATATAGACAAGTAGACTCAAAGGACGTCCGTCCGTCCGCCCATCAAGTGCAACTGGAACTTTGAGACCTCTGAATATTCTTCCTCTGTTGTAGTAACTTATACACGTTGTGCTTGTAAAAATCTTTGTTTCTGCAAACTTTTATAACTTTCTCTTAAATGAAGATATCGCAGTATTTTCTTTTCAAGATAAGAGCCGAGTGTCTAAGAAACAAAATTTAGAAAATTTATTTTTAATCTATTTAGTGGGTTTTCTGTGATACGCGCACAACGGAAGGCTTTTATCATTTTATTAATATAGATAGATTGTTTTAATCAACTGTACAGAGAAACTATGGACGTTGAAGATTTTCTATCATGTATATGGCAGAAAGAGAGGTCGTCGATAGAATAGACAACGCAGGGTGCGTTCGGCACATGGATGGGTGCTGCCATTCACATACGAATAATTTCACAAGTATTTCATATTTCAAAAGAAAACCTAAAACCCCTCATTAGATTAGACTTTTACCCCATTAGCAATTTCGTCTTGAATGGAATCGCTTCTTTGTTTTCATAAGGGACCTGTCATACTCACAGATGCTAATGTAATGCTAGAATAATTCCGAGTTTTATAATTCATCTATTTATTTGGTATTCAAATATATTCATGGATTTGACTTTTTGTAGTAATAATTTGGAATATCAATATTATTCAATACCACATGTATCTGGGATGCTGTAATTAGAAACTTGTTTGGTATGTTTATTTCACCTCTCATTTAGATTAAATAGGTTTTAATCCTTTGCTAAACGGTTAATCCGCAGACAAAGAAATATTGCCAATATAGGATAACTACTAATTTTCCGGAACCACTCACGGGATTTGTTGAAGCGATGGCATAGCTTGACGTCCGAAAAGTATTTGTAAAAACAAACTTCAAATAAAATAATATCTCATTCATTCATAAGTAATGTAATACAGATAACAGAATGTAGATGGCAGATCTAGCAAAAAAATATTTAGCTAAGTAACTGTAAATTGCTTGAAGTCTCTAGATCCATCTCAAATTTATAGTGTATTCTTGTGTTCCTGCTTTTTGCTTTTATAATAATGAAACATGGAACCACTTTGGTTGTTAAGGAATTGTTGGTAATAGTGTGAAGTGAAACGGCGCATTGACGATGGTAAATACTTAACTTTACATCTTCACCAGGCTGTTTTACGAAAATAGAAATAAAAATATAGAAATATGTATAGTGAGACCGAAAACATGGGCCATAATCTGAACCATCCTTAGGAACTAAACCATTGTTAACATGGTTAGGTTAGGTTAGTTAGACAATGTATCTCTGTACATAGTATATACGACTTTAATCCCATTTAAACTCGGTCACTTTTTTATGAATTACTGATCGGATAACTGAGATGTATCTCCTTCCTTTTAAGTGTATTTTGCTTGGAAAAAAAAAATTCTTTCACGAAAAATATATTAAATGCACTATGCAACAATATTTCGGATAATATTATATTAAAAATATGGTTATGGCTGTACATACATACGAAAACACTGAACTGCCTCCTTTTTTTAAATATGGTTAATAAAACAAAAATATTGTTTATTTCACTTTCAAATCGAATGGTTTCTTCTGCGAACCTATTTGTATCACAATAGATATATATCGCGGACTAACAATACTTACGAACAATTCAATTTTCTAACTCAATTGCAACTAAGGTCAACCGGGAAAATCTATAGTTGTTTTCAGTATAACCCGTTGACCCCACTCCATCTCGAAAGTTTTTACCGACCGTAAAGCGATGGCTAAGTGTAAGAGATTAAAAGAAGTTTTAAGTAATATTTAATCCGTCTTTTTTTTACAATTTAATAGTGAAACTTTTTGCTGTTATATGTTAACAAAATATTACTTAAGTGCAGTAAGACTACCTAGAGTTGAAGCAGTACATTTTTTTAAATTGTGTCCTGACACAATTCTTATGTCAGTGTTATGGCAACTGATACCATAGCACTGACAAAAGAACATGGAGAAAATTATTAGGTCGATGGTGCGTTGTGCCCTAAGGATATCGTTTCGTGTTAATAAGTTTTCCCATATAACAATTGCCTATCAATCAATTATACCACTAGGTATTATATCCAATATGGTATCGGAATGTCATCACCCTTTTATTTTTCAATTTTCAAGTAAATGTGATGTTTTGAATTATAATATTAAAACATCGTCTACTTACTTTTCCATACTTTTGTGTAGCTAGATCCGTACGATATTCATATATCACTACCAACACGAGGGGACTGACTTCGTAAATTTTTTATTAAATATTGACAATTATATAATAAGTACCCAGAAAAGGAGATAGTTGATATCGCAAAGAAGACAAGTAACCGCTTATAAGCACTGTTAAATGTTAATGGGAATAGTATTAAACAACTATTCAACGTTAAATCAAGATTAGTTTTTGTATTAACACGAAATGACAGGATTCTTAACATATGATTTTGTTTTTCTTACCAGCGATTTTAACGCCATATATCTCGTACTAGTTTCTATGTTTGTTTGAGACATTGTAACTTTGAATAAATATTAGCGGAATATGAACTTTGACCAGAGTATAGTTTTTGTGGGTGCAATAGGGGGGAGATTGTAAGTACCTCATCTCTAGGTCTTCCAATAGAATCCCGACGCTCCTAGATTACTTTTGATGTTTAACGCATTACTTAAGCCGGAGAATGTAACTTCCTTGTAAGTTGTTAACAAAGTAAAACACAGTAGACGTCAAGTTTACAGACCCATTCGTTGTTAGTGAATGTCACCTTAATTTTGCTTAATAATTGCAAGGCCGAAAATTATTTGCAATGAACTTGTTTGATTCGTATTATCAGTGTAAAATACGAAAATTGTGGGGTTGAACGTTACATTTAAAATGTATAAAGTCCTCGATAGTATTAATACAAACCCCTAACCTAATTTTTTTCTTATAATTAAAAATTTAATTTTCATTACCAATCCATGAATTTTTGAATCTAAAAAAAAAGTACTTACGTAAACTATGTCGATTTTGACGTCCAATACTAATAAGATGTAACAGAACCAAAATCAGCGGATAAGTTACTTAACTTAAGAAGAAAAACATCTACCAATAATTTTTAACTTATCAGCTGGTAAAACCGTATTCATAGGAAAAATAAAAACATCACTAATTTGCACTATAAATTAAATGCACTTAACGAATTTTAACCATCGCTTGAGCTCAACAAGTCGTGTTCCATCGATCGTGACCTTACTCTGAGCCAAAGCTCCAAGCTAAGGCATCGTTAAGGGGAGATAAGGTCGGCCTCTGGTTTGAATTAGAAAATTGATCCCTGGATCTGTACAAAGCTTATTTATTTGCAAACAGTGCGCCTCCGAATTTAATTCGCCGAAGTGTAGTGTTTCAAATTTTTGTGTTGTTTTTTTTTCCTATATTGTAAAAAGTTCAAAAAAAGAAATACAAATGGCGAATGTTATTTCTAATAACTTCTCTTTCCGTAAACATAATTTATATAATGTGAGCGCCCCATTATGTAGCACTTTTTCTTCTTAACTAGTACTGACGTAATCTACCGTTTAGCGTCGAAAAATAACTTACTCAGCTCAGGGACATCTTATAATATAAAACTACATGTCATTTTCGGAATTTAAGTCTAACTTATACGAAAATGAATGATGCATAGGAATGGAGCTTTTTGGATGGTGATACTCACGTGTGACATTGTAATATATGTGTTGTGCCTGAACAAGATGTTTTCGAAGGTATATGACGACCTCGTAATTCAGTTGATAATGATCCTGCCTGCCGAACGAGGAATCCAGGGTTCGATTTCGGACGGGGCACACATTCATATGACAGACGAATATTTGTTCTCGGGTCATAATTGTTTGTGATGTCATATTTGCGTACGTCCATCCCACCTGCAACACGGGGAAACCTAGTGTGAGCATGTGAATTAATGAATGCTTATTTATTTATTTACTCATAAACAAGTTGTTTTGAGCAATAGGTAGAAACAAAAAGTTCAAGTTACTGGTTTGGAGCTATATACTACTATACCACTGCATGCGACTAAGATCGATGAATTAAATGAATATCTAACCTACAGTTTGACAGAAAATAGTTACAAAACATTACTAGGGGACATCGAGTGCTCATAACATCCGTGATTCTCCATGACCCATTTTTGAATCTACCAATACCGTACGTCCAACAGAAAATTACATAGTATTCTCAGTATTATTTCATTGTGTTCAGGAGCACGTGAGTGAGAAAAATGTGGCATGTAAAAGGTCACGTCCAGCCATAACTCTTCTATCTCATTAAGGTTCTCTTATTAGTGACCGTGCTTATTATCTTCGATTAGAATGTTCTGGTAGATAATAAAGACGTGTTCAAGCTTGTTGTAATATGTTTATTAGATGGGCTTCCACTGGCACTTGCAGAATAAATCTTCTTCAAATTCGTCTGTCTAACCTTAATAATAATATACCTTATATAATATAAATATAATATTGTATCTACTAACCCTGGGGAAAAAATCTCTTATATTTATAATAAGTACGCCTCCGAATCCCAACCGACAATTACTTTATTGTTCGTTTTTATTATGTATATTTGTTTAGTTGTCATGCAAAAAATAATGATCGATTTTTTTAAATGTCTTTGTTAGGTAACTTAAAATTGCAGTTACGTATTATCATATAATAATGCTCGAAATTCGACCACAATCGTCGTAAACAAATACTAAACAAAAAAAAAATACAAAATCGTTTGACGAACTAAAGAGACAAAGGGGTACAAAACAATCTCTTCACGTATTATATATTACGTATTATATTGTTGAGAATGTTATTGTCATTGTAACGACATGCGTCAGTTGCTAGTAGGTACAGTCCGATTTATAGTTTGATCTTGTGGTTTCAGATAAATCTCTCACTCATAGGCGTTGTTGTTTTATAGAGATGAAGTAAATTTATTTTTTTCAAACGTGATAAGTTAGTTTGAACGTAAGAGAGGTATCAGAACGCTGTTGCGGTGTGGACTGGTGTAGGAGTTACTAATCAGCTGAAGTACCGGTTTCTTATGGCCGAACGACTACTATCTAACGATAACAACCAGAACTAACGACACCACGCGACCTCGGCAACATGTGCGCGTGAAAAATGTAGCCACCAGGTCGCATTCAGTATGTTGTGTAAATTTCTTGTTCTACCTTATTTTCTATAATGATAATATTGTCTAGTATAATTCATAATTGTTTTATAGATGAATTTATTCATGAATTAGCTTAGTTCACTCGATATGGGAGCAACCGGATTGGACCCACGGACATTAAAATGCAAATGGGGCTTCTAAGTACTCGTATTGTTTCCAAGCACGATCTGAAATATTGATGTAAATGACTGGTAACTGGAGTAATCGGTCTTTTATATAGTAATACTGATAAGGCAATAGCTCATTGAATAGGATCATATTAAATGATCTCATGTGTCACCATACACAACGATTCAGTAATGTTTAGATACTTTGTTGTAAATAAGGATACGAGGTAAGTACACTTTCTGAGTGGGGCTTAGGTTTAGAGCCTCGTGACAAATTTCGTCATTCAGATCCCCATTCATTTTCAATGGACGTTGTGTTCCGCGATGAAACTGAGGATTTATAATGATATGACGTATGTCTTCGGTCAGTTCAAGATCACTGCCATTAGCGGTCGAAGTTTTTTGAAAGTTGGATTGAAGTTGATTGGTGAAGCAGTACCGAAGTTGTATTTTTTGCGTTACTTGGTTCTTTTGAATATTTATGAGTAATTAGTTTTATAAAATATCTGAGAGTTTATCTTAGTTTTATCGTGTCAAAACTTCCATGCATACATTAAATTAAAGCAAAGTTACAAATAACTATATTGAACTATACCCAACAAAAAGGATTAATTTGATCGTTGTGATAGATAGTGCATTTCAAACAGTTTCAATATAACATGAGGATCGGGATCTAAACAAGTAAATTCTATGATGTTTTATTCATACAATCTTCCCTATCTCGGACTTCAGGGAGCGAAGCCGTCCCACACATAGTCTTTGATACTGCAAACCCTTTAGCTGACATTGAATGTATATTATCGACGCGGTTCGTGGATACGTGCCCAGATTTTGTATTGATGATATAAAAAGGAATTATTTTCATTCTTGATCGTTAAGCTGCTAAAGATTAAGTGGTCATTACAAACCACAGAACTGTAACCTTCGCATTTGAAACTATATACATTTAAGGATTGTAATAAAAAATATTGGATGATTTATGGAAGTTCTAAAAATTTGTGTCATTTAATATGTGCTTATTTTTTCCAATAATAATAATTCCTTTCACAATTTTGCTCGAAAGCTTCTCCAAGAAAAATGTTTATTTTTTATCAATAAAATAGTATCTAATAATAATAATAAAATCTTGTTGAAATCTTTAAAATTAATAACACTCAGAACCAGGAAAACATTTTAGTTAGTGCCCTTTTCGCACAAAATGACACTAAGGGTGGAACAATTCTTATACAGTGACCATCGGACGTTACCACCCATTGCTACTTTATTTCGAAAAGCGTAGAGGAGGATCAGCGTCAACTAAAAATTTAAATCCTTTCCACCTCTGCCTTGCCTTTCTAACGTAAGTAGACACTAAGACAGGACTCTTGCAAATTTCACTCTGATAGAGATATTCCCCGAATCCCACTCTGACGGAGATATAGATATATGTGATAGTCAGTATTTTTACAGCAAAAATGATAAAAATTGGTATTTGGCTTTTTGGTTCTAAATTCAATGTCATGCGAGATAAACATGAGATGTAAAACGTGTAAACAAACAAACTAAAATTGTTTGAAGTGCTTAACTATTCTTGGATAACGTGAGAATCATTTTTCCAGAAGCGAAGCGAAGAGAGGAGAAGCGAAAGTGTGTTGTACGAACGAAATATAATGTAAGCTACCAAGGGCTTTAATTCCCTTGAAATTTAAAATCTAGTAGTTTCTGAAGATAGCCCCATTATTCTGCTTTGTCTTTGAAACAGCAAAATGTTTCATACAAGAATGACGACCCTGCCAATTTATTTCGCCTTGTAACTAATTAATCTACTTTATGATAATAATTTGTGGATTAGACAAGTTACCATTAGCAGCAGTCCTTTCAAAAATTCATAAACTCAAATTTGTTTCCGCCCCACAGAGGAGAACAAAAGAAAATTAAATGCTGACATCGTCAAAGCCAGTTGTTTGTTAAAATGCTCTTTGAGCTACATCTGTGTAGATAGTCCGTCTAAGTAATAGTCTCCGGCGAGGAACCGAGCAATGCATAAATTGTTTGATTCCGGAGCAAAGGAGAGATAGAATGGAGGATGCCTTTAACGACATAAGCATTTAAAGGAGAAGGAAGCCTTATAACATTTTGCATTGTTGTAAGACGAAATGCAGCTTCTTTGAATTGCATTTTAATTATTATTTTCTTCTATGTAACTGGAATTTCGTTCATTAAAATTACGAAATAATAAGCGCTCACATACTCATTACGATTGTTGCCCACGAACCGAATACAAATATGTGTATGGTAATTATAAAGTGTCAATATTAGGGGAATAATAGAAATACAACGGTGATTCATTGTTTGCGTTTCACAATAATATAATTTTTTGATAATTTTTGATTTTCTGATGTTGGCAATATTAAAATCTATAGATTTTAAATTCGTAATTGCTGTTTGTTTGTTTGCTATAACGGGACACCTATGTAACTAGTTTTAACTGTAAGGGGTACTCACGATTGTGATTGATTGAATAATTTATTTTTTATTGTAAATTCCTATATATAATATTTGATAATTATAGAAAATTATTTTACAATAAAAAATCATTAAAATTGATTGCAAAGTAAAGCTCTTATAAATAAAATACAGAATGTAGCTATATGCTTACAATCACACATATATATATATACTACTTGTTGTCTTCGTATCTGTGTACACATTTATAAGACGTCCACAATATTTTGTTAATTGTTAGCACTTTCTTTAGTTTTAATACATGTGTTTTAAATACAGATCCCGGACTGTTCTCTCGGAGCAGCTTTTTGTGGGAGAGTTTTTAATTTCCTGCGACAGTGTTTTATCGATATTCCGACATGTAATTGGGTCCATGTAATGTAGTGTATAGTGTATATATAGTAAAAAACACAAAAGTCGTGAGTACTCAATACAATTTGAAACGTATACCGTCCGCGATGATATACTCGTAAGTTTAAAATCACTGCTATTTAATTATCTATCGTTAATATGTTTTAAATAAAAATTATATAATTAAAATTTTATACTTGTGTATAAAAATGTATTCATGATATATATTTTATTAGCGTCTTTACAACACGATTATGTGATATAAACACATATGCACGATCCATACAACTGTATTTAAATATCGGAGTATAATATACATACGAGTACATACGATTATATTGTATATCGTATACAGTTTACAGTTCACGATTATTTAATTCATGTAAAAAAATATGTGATTAATTTTACTTTTCAGTACCATACAATCGATTTACCAAATGAATGCCCGTTCATTTTACAGTTTACCTTGCCATGGTATTGTTACTAAATCTATCAAGCTAGAGTTATTTTAATACGGAACACATCTATCAAAATATTTGGCTTCAATAAACGGCTTATTTACAGGGCATCATTTCTCGTTATTGATGAGGTTATGAATATGCTTCACCACGCTGTTCCAGTACTCACTGATGGAGGAATTTGTGGCTAACCCAAGCAGTGGGAATTTTTGTTCCACGCGGCTTAATGACTGTTGTCTGACGGGAACAACAGCGGTCGACGGCTTTAGGAATTTCCTAAGTATGAAAGTACACAAGAAATGTTTCCACTAGCGGTCACCCTTGACTAAATATTTAGTTTTTATAGATCAGTTAGTCAGGAAGCTATACCAAAAATATCTTATATAATTCTTAATATTCATTTCGCGACTGTAACAGGTTTATGCTGAACTTTCTTTCGCTGGGTTTTTCACTTGGACCCTATCACTTATCTTAAGCACTATTTTTTGTTATTCTGTGTCATGTCAATGTAGTCTAAAACAATGTTAGTTCAACTTTATTACAAATACAAGAGTAGATAGGTCACTATAAAAATTCTTATCCATGATAAGGGTCATCCGACCACAGGAATAAATTGTATGTACACTTTCACGGGGAACAGACCGTGCATATAGGCCGCAAATAAATAGCAGACTTGAAACCCAATTTGGCTTTACATATTTTTTGCGCCGTCCGTCCGGATTCGATATACCGTAAATTCGTAATCCTTAGAAATTGACCGACCTGTGTATACTGCTTTTCGGTCTCTACGACATGTCTTGCCTCGGACGCCATTTTGCTTTGATCAAAATGGTAATAGTAAATAGACTTCTTCTTTGACATAGTGGCGACCGATATCTCATATGGTATTGTTCGCAGATAGAATACCTCATTTATAAAAATACCGGGTCGTAATACGCTTCAAACAGAAACATAGTTGACTGTACAATTTCAGAATATATACCACCGTTACATACATGTATCGGTACCTCTATTATCGTTCAATTTATTTATTTGCGAGCTGCTGCCAATCACACCACAATGACGTGTTATCGGCCAGAATAAAGGGCATCCACTGGTAACTGGTACTTCTGCAGTCGAAATTCGTAAAAACTTTCCACTAGCTACCCGAGAACGTTTAAATCTGTAAAACTACATGCAAAATATCTGTACTGTTTTAAACTTCGATTTCGTAATAATGTACAATAACATTTACACCTTTGATAAGTTATATATGACGTGATAACAATATTTAATATTTACCATGGTAAGACCTTAAATCGCAAATAAAATATGTATTGATTGTAATCCTGAATCTATTTTAGGTTAAATACAGTTGATAAAAGACCTATAAAATATTCTGTTGTCCATGCGTACCGCCGCCGTCCAGTCAGATTCGGTTCGCCAATAAATCCTTAATCCTTACAAATCGAGTGACCACTGTCCTCCGGACACAACAATGGGAAGAGGGGGGTTGGTTTCACACTTCATTCGTTTGATTGATATTCTCTGCATTGACTGTTTATTAACAGCGTGCAAAGTGTATTTTGATATTTTTTTGTTATTTTAACATTTTTATTTCAGTATATTTAACAAATTAACTTACGCGTATTCGACGTTATGCAATTAAGGGATGATTAAATAGGAATAGTTAATCTTAAAAAAATACCTTCATAAAACAAATGCAAAATATCAGAAACAAAATGCAGATACAACAACACGTAACAAAGACTCAATGAACTGCAGAAGTACACTTAAAATACGTCCATTTCTGAAAACAGTTGAGCAATTAATTCATTTTAGGGGGTAACTTCAATCCAAAACATATTTATCGGGGTTCCCCTTTAATTTCATCGAAAGGGAGAAAATTATTACAAGCACAGAAAGATAGATGTGACGTAATATCTACGGGAAATACGACTTATTGGTCTACTGAACTTAACAAAATTCTTGATTTGATTGACTTATTTATTTATAAAACATTACCAGAACAGAGGAACGTGGAAGACTTCTCTGACCATAATAACGCTAAATAGTCGCATTATATACAAAGGAATCCTATTTTATTTAGTTATTAAAATGTTCAAATGGACTGGAAGAATTACATATTAAGCCTTGATAATCATGTAAAATTTTAAGCTGCCCCGAAAACCAAAGAACAACTCGATAAAGATCTTCAAAATTTAATTTAAATCGTCTAACATATACCATGAGAAAATACGCCTGAAGTCAAACTACTAATCTCTAACTGATCAAATTATTGAATGACTATAGTACGGAATATTCACTTTGGAAAGCAACAAAACTTATTAAACGTCTAACCACGCAAATCTCACCCATCAAGGAAGGAAATGGAAATTGGGCTAGTAAAGATATAGAATCAGTTCAAGATTTTCCCGCAACATGGAAAACATTTTTCGGCTAAATTAAGGAGGAATGGTGAGAAATAATAACAACCTAAAGAAGTAGTAAGAAAAATTCAAATCAATATAAAACCGAAGACAGCACCTGGTTACGATTTAATTACAGAGGAAATATTAAGACGTTTATGTTGTAAAACTATAATAAAATTTCCAACAATAATTAATGGCTCATTTAGGTAACGATGCATACCAGACTTACGGAAATATGCTAAGTCATTATTATAGCAAAACTAGAAAAACCAATAAATATTAAATCGAGCTGGCTCATATAGCTTGACATCGTTGTTACCCATTACATTATTTTGGCGTTTTCACTAACCTGTACATCGTGACACGTTATAGTACAAATCAGAAATCGGTTCTAAAGTAAAGTACTAAGATATATTACAAATAGACCTTGGCATCTATATGAGAAATGAGGATACACATCGGGACTTAAAGGTAGACTTCATTAAAAATACAATTAGGAAACAAAAGCTTGATCATTATTTAAATGTCGCAGCTCCCGACACTACGCATTCAGTAAGACGGCTCAAAAGGATAAAATCGTTTGAATTGAATATATGACAATTGTTAGTGACTGATTGTTTGCTAGTGAAAGTGCTTAAGTGACAAGCAGAACACAATAATAATTTGGGGTGTAACGGTATCCATCCATCTTTGAGTCCAACCTGCCCTGCTCGTGGTTATTTTTGTTAAAGTATTTTTGAATGCTAAAATAGTAATAATCGCCCAGTCTTCAGGTATGTAAAGATCTATGTCTATATAAAAGATATTATATAAGATAATATAAGAAATATATAAGAAAAAAGTTTATTAGTTATGTTAAATAACGGAACATTGCCAATGCAGAAATAATTTAAGGTGATGATAACCTTTTTCTCTAGGTACTTATAAAAAACCGAAGGTTTGAGGTACTTGATATCAAAGTCTCAAAGACTAGTGAAGTAAATTCGAAATATTTGCAGCATTTTATATGGCTTAACGACACAGCCGATCGCCCACAAATGTTAAGTTAAGTATAAGATTGAGATAATAATGTAACAAGTGAGACGTAAGTTTTAATACAAGACATCTAATGATGCTGAAGTATCTTCTGGATTATCTAATTTTTTTGTTAACATGACAATCAATTTTTTGACAATCATAGTAAAAATTATGTTATTAGTAATCCCAAGGCAAAACGAAAATTCTGTAAAAAACATGTCAAAGCACTAACTAATAAAATTATATGTGTATAAAAAGGTGTCTAAATACCAAATAAATTTACCGAGTATAAATTCAGATGGTTGAGACGAAATCGTTATATTCCTTAAAATCGTCCATTATTCTTTTGTGTTACTATGATTTCGTTTATTTTCAAAAGTTTGGTGTGTTTTTATAAAATTTATTTGTTCAAATTTGACCCCGACGACCCTGTAGCCCAATTATTAGTGACCCTGCCTGCCGAGCGAGGTCTGAGCTCTGGTCATGGGTGTTTGTAATGTCACATTTGTGTACGTCCACGCCGCTCGCAACACGGGGAATCCTAGTGCGGGGGTGTGAGTGTGGAAACGTTTAAAAAAACTTACTTATTTTAACATCCTTATAAATCATATGAAGTCAACTGTATAATAAAAGACCTACCTACATTATTCCTATCCAATACTCAAGCGAATAAGGAACAGAAACGGAATTTTATTAATATTTCCTTTTGTATGTCGTAATTAATCTTTTGATCATCCATTTCAATTCCGTCGGATCTGGTAAATAAATACTTACACGTCATTCGAAATACAGAGGAGGAGGCAAACCTAAATGAGCTAGAAGAATAATATCGCTAGAAGAACTTGATAGAGGCGAAGTTTATTAGGCTATCGATCTACGACGTGAACTTTGGGCAAAGTAGTTTTCGCTTTGTTCATTAAGTAATTACAGACAAGTAATAGAAAGGTATTATATGAAACGTTAAACGCGGCTCTACGTATACAAATAGTAAACGAAACAATTACTATTCGTTTACGCAGGACTGACGGATGACGGACAGAAGTAACTGTACATAAACTTAAATTTGAAAAGTACAAAGGATAACTTGTCACGTGTTAAATATATTTTAAAATTGTATTTTTTTTATATTAAAACATATTAAATGAAATTGACGAAAATTGTACCCGCAACCCGCTATATCTTACTGGGATAAAAATTTAAAAAATCTTCTCCTTCAATTTCAACAGGAGACAGTAAATATTCTTGAATACCTGTTTAGTGCTTACAACATGAAGCATTATTCCCCGCAAATCTCATAAATATAATTCAACTTAAATTTTTTCGAATTTCGGTTTCATTGAATCAATTATGAAATTTATTATGAAATATATCTATTAAGAAAAAATCATTTACATAATGTTTTATTACTTTAGTATTAACAATTTAAGTCCTTAATGGAATTTTCGTATTAGGAATTCTAAATTTTATTTTATTCTATTTAACTGGTCACGAGTTGATTGGCAATGTTCAACAAACAATAAAGTTATTCATCACTAACAACCAATGCATAGTTTTTGCACCAAACTTTACCAACTCGTCCCGGTTGGCTCTTCCTCGAGTTTACAAAGTATTCCATGTGTTGCTGTCGAATAAGTTCCGCAAAGGTTACTACTTAAAATAAAGGCTTAGACCACATGGGTACATGACTGATACGATTTGCACACAAAACATGCAATTTCAAACAACTACGGCGTCTGATATTTCAGTGGAGTTTGGTTTCTCAATGATGGATGGATCCCGTTACATCACAAAAGTTAAGTGTTTGTATAATAATAGTATTTGCTCCTTGAATAAGATATCAAAGTATACAATAGGAAAGTGAATGTAGTGAGTCGGCAAAAGAAAGCCTTTCTTTCAAACTTTCCTGTTTCAAAAAACAAAGGGGCGTACGCTTTGTCGCCGTCCCACTGAGTTCGAACTACCAAAGAGTAAGCTCGTAGTGTGCTACACAGGCACAGCAAAAGTTTTTCGAAGTTGTTTTCTGGTCAAGAAATATGACTTTTTTCTTTATTTACTATGTTTTCTTCACCTAATTACAGCTCTGTGGTCTGAACATAGGTTCGCAAATTTTTTCAGTTGCTTAATTAGTTATCACGCGCTGTAATGAAGATTATCGCACGCTGTAATGAAGATGTTTCAAAGGTAAGTAGTCTGCAAATACAAGTTGGGTCAATATTGTGAACTTTACTTTGACTTCATCTTAATCTATCGAAGAAAATCAAATATTGGAAATAAATAAAATTGAATTGAGCACAATATAGTGTAAGACAACAATCGACAAAAATGTTTTTATGGTCAACATTAAATTAAATAAACAAAGAACGAAAACAACGATCTAACCTAAATTTTACAAGCAGCTGAATGAAATTAAACACATATTTTTATTTTAAAATAAAATACAATTAAAATTTTATCCGTATGTGTGTTTTCATTTAACTTACCACTGAAAATCAAATACAACGTGACAGGTGAGCATATATATATTTTAAAAACGTCATCCAAGTTACATTACCATAGACATGATACATTTTTAGAAAACTTTACCGTTATCTTGATCCATGTGATATGGGTCGACAATTTATGTGTAAAATATGCATCGGTATGAAATACAAAAATAGAGAGTACACCTAACAGTTAAAACATATATTGTTTGGTAAAATCTGATGGAGGCAATTTTCAATTTTTACTTATGGTACAACAAGTAATTTACCAATAACTTTTATTTTATTATCCAACAATCAAAAGGTACTTACAACTATTTTTATTAACCCTGACCGCACTTATCCTGGAACAACGCTATCGTAGAATATTGCTATTTGCGATGTTTCCGTTACAAATCAATTGCCTAATAAACATCCCCGTTATTAACTTGAAGCGTCCGGCTGCTAGTGTCATCACAGACAAAACTGAGGCGCGCCTTTTTATTTAAATAGTAACTTTAATCTCATGTGCAAATAGCAAAATTATGTCTTTGAAAATGTCCACGAAGGGAGGCACGGGTCTATTTTAATAATTAATAATTTAAGGTCGTGTTTCATAAAGTTTTTGTTTTTTTTTTATTTTTCTATAATATCTTTACTTAATATACATCTATTTATGCTCTACCAAAAATAACTACAAATAATGTAGGGTAAGTTCTAGACCACCTATTCGCGGATTTTCAAACCCTTTTACTAATAGAGTGAGAATTGTTAAGGTGTAAGGGATGAACACTCGTATTGGATGCGGTTAATATTTGTGAACGTAAGGATCCGGTTTCCAGAAGTAAATGGGAGAAGTTATTAGTACGGAAAATATACATCAGTAATCGTAGACGACTAGATTTGAAATGTTTATTTAACATAGGTAACTTCGTAATTTTGGATGATTAGATTTATTTGTCATTTTGATTTTAAACTTACATCATCCAGGACATTATACGTTTCCGTGTTATTTGGTGGTTCTTTGTTCTATTGCGTCTCGTGGACTTTTGAAATCGTCTTTTCATACGGTATCTGCTTGGGTATTGGAGCAAAATTTAACCCTTTGTAAAGTACATTTACAGTCGCGATAGTTAAGACGTTTGACAAATTAATAACATTATAAAAATATACAATTTTGGAGGTATTATTTTCCAGATGGATAAAAGTTTCTCCAAATTAACATCTTGATTTTGTTTAAGTAATTCTACTGTTTGTCGCGCTTGTAGAAAAGGTATACGGTCAATAAAATGAAATACATACTTGTAGAACACCGCACTGCTCTGCAAATATATACACGCTAATCTTCTTATTCTTTTCAAAATAGATTCTTACTCATTAAAAACCCAAAAATCGTGAGTACCTGTTGCAGTTTAAAATTCATTTATATTTTACTAGCGACCCGCCCTGGCTTCGCACGGGTGCAATGCTGATACTAAATACACTACAGAAAAACTGTGAACGTTATATGTAAAAACATAGCGGCCCGCTCTGGCTTCGCACGGGTATAACATATATAGCCTAAGTCACCCACTGAAAAAATGATTAAAATCGATCCAGTAGTTTTGATTTATTCATTACTGCCCGTGGCCCGCACGCGTTAAATTTGGAGTAAAACAATTCCCCTTTC
>DWPT01000295.1:0-26418 GCA_018251895.1 Agathymus mariae mariae
GTATACCAAAATATACTTTTTTTACAATTTTTGTTTGTCTGTCTGTTTGTTCCTATTCTAATTCTAAAAATTATTATGAAATTCACGCGGACGAAGTCGCGGGCACAGCTAGTATAAAAATAATAGTATAACTAAACAGGCTTAGTAACTATTTATGATTGATGTTAAATTAACTAATAATTTATTTTGGCACTCGATCGCTGAAGTATGTTATTTAACGAGTTATTCATAAAAGTTTCTGGGTGAACGTCGTTACATAAGATCCCAAGTTTCGTTTTATTACAAACTGGCAAACCGCCCTCGCTTCACTACAGGTAAACTGCGCCTTACTTTGAGAAATAGCACCAGCACTGTTTTAGGGGGTTAACTGGAAATATATTGATTTGTAGCTTTTTTATTAATACATGGATTGAAATACATATTTTACATATTAAATTTATTATGAATTTAAAATTATAACTATTTAATACATTAGTGAAAACCTTGCCAAAATCGGATGTTTCTCAGATGGGCACTCTAATCAGAGAAACAGACAAAAATTCTAACAACTTTTGTTACGTGTCTGTTGCGTTGATAAAAACCTAATATCATATTTTTTCTCATATATCGTTCTTGTACATAATGTAATGTTTTTAGTAGTATATCTTCCTACACTTAATCTCAAACCATCCTCTTGTTATTTGTCCACTTCTAGTTCGCTTCGCTGTTGGCAATCTTCAGTCGTGTCGTTACGTAACTGCTGTCGTAAGGAACTGTTCGACTTCGTAAATATATCCGCGTGACCTTTACTATTATTTGATTTGGATCTAGTAAGCATTATACTTGTGTCAACATGTTTCAAATTGGTAGGCGGCGTTGTGATATAATCTGTCATGTCTTTTATGTATTTTGTGAAATTTTTATTTTTTTACCGCATCAATATTTGACCCGGCGGGCAATCGAAACTGGAAACCTTTGCTTGACAGGAAACTCTATAGAGCTGTAAAGATATTCGATGAAGAATTCTCAGGTATGCCTTCATCACGATGTTATGTTTCGTTTTCGTATTTATTTATTGCATTAATAATTTAATAGCTAACTTCTACTTTCTGGAGCTGAACATAGAATCGATCATACGTAACATTACTCAGTTGCATTTTGAACACGGACCGTCTTATTAGAATGTTGAGTTTCAAAATATTATTTCTGTGTATTTATTCCCAACTTAGCTGAGCCTTAATTGCATAAGTTTTCATATTGTTTATTCGCTAATAGTATTTTAAAATAATTACCATTCGTTGTTCAATCAAAGGCCTCGATCAATTTCGACAACGATACTGCTGATAATGAACTTATAACAAAAGCGCAAAGCAATATCACGTGACATGGCTGGGACACTGATACCGATGCATTTGAAAAGAAAGCGCAAGTCACGGTTGCCAAGCAACAGATCCAGTGATAAGCTGACGTTGCAACATCAGCGCATAACATTTATAGGTCAATAGGTTACTTCGACTTCTGGAAAGTCTGGTATAATTGTCAACATATAGATATGGAGGCGTCATTAGACCCAATTTCAATATATGGAAGGCAAAAAAGTGGTTTTTCTTTTAAGTCCATAATAGGCTTTTCCCTGTTAAATTTAATATTTGACGCAACAACAGGTTTATAAATACCGTTTTAACGCTTTATTCTGTACGTAACACTTTACAAATCTTCAAAAGATCCATATAAACATGAAATGGGTTGATAAATAATTGTATTGTAGTATGTTGTACCGGTCAGTGTATTTTTAACAATGCAAAAATGTTCACCATAAGATAAATATTGATCTTTCGTGGGCGTTTAGCAATCGACGTATTTATGATGGCGGTTGGCAACATGGGGCAAGCGGCGGCGCGGTTTGTACTGTCAGTCGTATCGGATAACACAGCTCATTGCGGTATGTTGTAACTCTTCGCCATAAAAAGAAAACCCATAAGAATAATTCTGATGATATCTGCCCATCATGACCAGATATCTGTATAAGATGTCTGCATACAATTATTTGATCTGAAACTAAGTGTGTGTGTGTGTGTGTGTGTGTGTGTCAATATTTGAATCGTCTTGCTTAAATATTACCATACACACTATATAATTGTAATTACTGTATTGCAGGAATATGTTCAGACCGAGTTCGTATTTGATTCAGACTTGAGTGGTTTTTTAATCGATTACTATTTATTGAACGATTATCAAAGAGGTTCTCTACCTCTTAAAGCCCTCATTTCATATTCAATACTAATTAAACATCTACAGCTACAATTTGAATGTGATTCAAATTGAAACGTAAACAAATTTTAGTGTCATCAGCCGAACATTTTGACCTAAAACAAAATATTGATGTATAAATGGTAAAGTGTATGACAATTTCTGACAGTAAATTTTGTTTTCAGTAAATATTACATATTCGAATTAAATCTTCAGTATTAACTATAGGCTGGATTTACAGTTGTCTGAGAACTTTTACTAAGGCCAGGTCAATTTGGAAACATAAAATACTAACATAGTCCTTCAACGGGAACGCGCACTAATTCTGTTGGTATTGAATTAAATTAGTCGTGATTATGTCTAAGTCTGGTAAGGTATGTGGACAATGGTTGCATAGTCCACTCTGGGGCACGATTTAGGAGACAGTTCAGAGGAAAAGAGCGTTCTCCATAATGTGAAAGATCACGGATTGTTGAATGTTTTAATACTGAACCTGCCATTTTTAGACTGCAAAGCCCGTAAACAATAAGAATATTCTGCTTCTTTCCTGGAAGCACTAATAGCTGGAGAGGTTGTGTTAATCGTAAATCCACCCACAAAAGTAGTAACCACAACATTCGATTTGTACCACTAGTGTGCTTCGGAGGGTACATTATCAGTCGGTTGTTATCATCAGATTATTATAATTGAACTATGTTTGAGGCACGAAAGCGGCGTAAGCAGTTCAGATACTTGGTTTTCCCGTTTGGGTTCAAATCGTTCTTCCAGTCAGCACTGGAGCAACGTGGCGGAGTGCTCTTTAGGCCACTTCGATTTATACAAGAGATACGTGAAGTTCAACTAGCTACTAATGGTATACTGTTTTATTTATATGGAAGTAGCAAAAAATCGACAATGGAATTCCATAAGCGTTTGAAATCAACTTTATGTAAGGCTTGAGTCGTATTGAAGACTAAAGAGTTAAGGCAATTGTAGTTTTTTAATTATTTATTTTATTATTAAGTTTACTGAAAATAAAATTTAGTATCATGTGAGTCTGCAAATTAATTTTTATGTACATTTATTACATTCGTCCCAGTGTCCGACTCATTCAGATCTAACCAATCTACGTTCCGTTAAATAAATACCAAAAAACACGATGCATGTGTCTCAACAGAAAAACGGAAATTGCTTAATTGTGCCTCCACTTACGACAGACGCGCGCCACAATTTTTAAGTGCTTCACGGATACTTGATAAATCGATTAGTGGACGAGTACGTGGAGATAACTTTATCCTGTAGTTATTGCATTCTGCCGCATAGTCGTGAGAAGGTCACGTTACAAGAAATAAACGCCGTCGAACGTACAGATTTGATAGCATATAATTTATATTGTCCATCAGTCCATGGTCACTCATAACACCAGTTAAGAAGGAAGTGGAGACTCCAGTTGTTAACGAGTTCTTCGAATTAGAAACTGAAACACAAGAAAAGGTCGATTAGGACATTTTAGAAAGAGGTTGGCACTACTGCAAGGGCAACTAGACAAGTAAAGATCGTTACAATTATTCCTCAGCCGGAATCGAATTGCGTCTCGGAATGACAAACTAACAATGCGACAGGAGTTCGTATTTCGAATAATCTTGAACACAAAATTATACGCATTCCTCAATGATTCATCAGTAAAACAACAAATATCGCAACAATATGAATTATTAACATATGGTATTTAATATGTTTCATAAATTGCACGTTGAAGTCAGCGAGGGCGTTTTTTATTATTAATAAAATTAATTTTCAATACCAGTGTTGTTTTTAACGTTCACTCATTCAGACAACTGGTCGTTCCGAATGACCCGCAAATGACCTTAATGTTTAACGACATGGACAATAAGCACATTCAATTTACCTACCGCGTGGTTTACTTAAGGGACAGGAAAATGCCAGTTTTATATATTTACATAGTTATTAAAGGATTATTATAAACAAAAAATGGAGCATTTACGATTAAAAAAATACATAAATTAAAAATATTTTACAAATACTTTCATAAAAATAATCGTATAAAAATCACAAAATGAATAATTAGATACATAAGTTGCATTTCTTAATCAACATACATTAAATTATTGCAAGAGTTTGGAGATATTAACGGCATAAGTTACTTTGAGTTTACCGCAGTTGGGTAAAAATGAATTTCCGCTGCGTAAGAGGAGCCGAGCGAGTAAAGACCTTGATTTTAAACATCCATTAACAACTCACCGAATGACCAGCCATACAACTTAATTGCAGTCCCTAAAAACTGTATTGCGGAGTAGTAACGGCTACTTTGCCGTGGCTAGAATAATTCATCCTGCCAGAAGTTTTATCTGATAACCATTTTGGCATTAATCGCGGTATTATTCGCACTTGAAAATTATTAACTTCTCAGATATAGGACGGCTGATACGTGGGCAGGGTTGTCGTTATCTTTATGTAATCTTGTGTGTCAGTGCATGATTTATCGTGTATTTTGATGACCCGACGAAACGGCTCTTAAACCGCTAATGTGACATTTTCAACGGGTGTCAGAAATTTAACAAGCAATATTAAATTGGAGTTAGTAAGTAGTGTTCAAATTGTATGTGTTAAAAGATTGTTTGCTCTGAAACTGCGTGTCCGGGCTACTCCTGAGATGTTTTGGTACTATTGATTGACGACCATTTTAACTCCTATTAGGGTGATGAATATTGAATATATAGAAGCCGTGACCATATATTATGTCACTGAAATTACGTATGAATAAAAAACAATAACATTCAAAATGCCATGCAGTTCAAAATGATGATGATGTCGTAAGACTTAGTGGGCTAACCGAGCTTAAAAGAAAAGCTAAGTATTATATTCCAAGGAACATTGCCTTCGGGAGGTATGGTAGTATAATAAATCCTGGGACATTCCTCCTTTGTATATTCGATGGCTGCCGTATATCACATACCTGATTAACTAAAAAATGCGGCTCACTTTGAGCAGGACATTATATTGGAAAGTTGTTTTTGGAAGTCTCTAAAGATCTTAAATAATTACGACCTCCTATCCTTTTGACCGTTTATTACATTTTTTTTTAATAAAACTATTAACGTCGTCGTATATAAAAACACTACCTAAAGACCACTTGATAGTTGTTGAAACATTTCGATTATTAAAGTAAACAGCCCCGCGAACGCACTGGCCGAGACATGTACGGCGGCCGTGTAACTAAGGTACATATTATCTCGTTAGCGTGTTTCGTTGTCGTATTTGGAGTTAAGACTGTTTACTGGTTTGAGGGAACACGTGTGAAGCCATTGTTAAAGGTCAATTAATATGTAGGGTTCCGTCATAACGTGAAAATGATAAAAAAGAAACTTATTTAAGAAAGGGTTTATGGAGAGGAAAGCGTCTTTGCATTCATACAGGATCCCGGTGTTTTCGATCACCGCTGCTACTAGGAATAAATATAATATAACCCGGTCGATTAGTCAGTTTGGTATCTTATGCAGATTTTCAAAGCAAAAAAAGTACAAAACCCTGCTAGTCACAATCCCGCTCGCCCTTGAGCAGTTTTATGATGAATCCCATCAATGAAGTAACTAACGAGCACGCTGCGTGATGGTAGCTGAGATAACAGAAGTTTGCGACATCAGATTGGAGGTCGCCGGGTACTTGTTCGGATCCAGACTTCAAGATGCTTGTCAGGACTGCAGTGAGCTTATCAAACATTTAATTGATGGATTATTCCATATTCCATAACATCACATCTCTTAGCATAAAAATAGTTTCAGGTTTTTAATGGAAGCCTTAAATATAAGACCTCAATAGAGACCTAGCAAGCCCACTTACCTACATCTGCTGCGTATTGTTAACTAGCGTCTAAATATCACAGATTTTTATATTATAGTTACTTGTGGTATGAGTTAATGTGCATGCTTTAAGGCGTTGCTGAGGATTATGGAAAAATTTTCAATCTATATTAATATTTTAAGATACTAAGGGCCCGCGCTGCCTGCGTTCCAGTTAAACAATTATGGTTATTATACATGGTGCATACGAAATAATGTACCTTTCAAAAGGTAAAAGAACTGTTTAAGTAGGCGCCATGGTTATAAAAATTATCCAAATTCAAATTCAAAAACATTTTATCATGTAGGTATTCTGTGAATACACCTTATGCGCGTCAGTTTTTGGTTTTTGCTTCGACTACCTCCGGCCGCATATACACACATTCATAAAAATTCGCACTCTCTTTATAGTAGGTATTTATTTACGAAGATAGCACTTCGCGCGGTAGATAACCTGATATATTTTTAATTTAACTGTTAGGACAACATTGTGTACGGAGAAAACATTATTACAGTTATTTTTTATAAAAAAAATTTTTTTTTAGTTTGTTTTACATTAAACGTTTTTACAATATGTTGCCAAAGTCGATACGTGAGTTACCTATTGGAACTATTGGAATTTTATGTAAGGTGTAGATGAATATTTTAATGAACAGGATAACATAGGACCTTGAAATAACAATGTCTAAACTAGTTCGATACAGGTCAAACATGCTTTGTAATAGCCATGTGTTGTTTTAACAGATGTGCTGAGGAGTTACTGTCGCCGGTTCGTTTCTTCAATGATAAAAAAATAACGTGCTCAAGTGTATTTATATAGTATTTAATTATTAAATGATTTTGAATTTAAGTTCAATGACTGTAGCAAGCCTTACACGTGAGCGAACTACTGGACATAACGGGTCAATCTGTAAAAAAATTATAATACAATTCCACCTGCCTGTATTTGTAAATTTAAAGCTCATGTCAATTGCATTCTTATTACGAAAGGTTACAAAAAAATAAATTATTATTTCAGTGACGACAGTGAATTTTAAAATTTGTAGTACTTCTACAATTGTAACGGGCCAAATATTTTGAGAAGAAGTTTTTTACTAAAACATTTTTTCGGCATTTCTATCAATGGGCTTATCCCGAGAAAATCATTGAATTGAATTGAATAGTTGTTACTTAGTAATATTATGTATGTAGTAAGTGAAATATTCAAAATCAGATTAAAATAATAGCAAAAGAAATTCATGGTTATCGTAAAGGGCGTTTTCTTTTCACATAAAATAAGTTAATTTTTGACAACTATTCTACTTTAATATAAGTAAGTGGTGATGAAGTCTAAGATGTTGAACGCACTAACTTATAAAAGTCTATTCACTCTCCTCTTGAAGACTCCCACATCGTAAGTAGCGGGGACACCGACATGGACAGGCTATTCCAGTCATTTGCTGTGTGCATAATGTATGACGTTTGGTGGCTGTGAGTGAGTGAGAGACCCAATATGGATGATTGATCGATTGTAATAAACAAATTAACCATAATTTTAATGGTACTACACGCCTATATGTATTTTTTACCAATTTTTATGTCTCCTTACTTTTACTTTCACACTTATTACCGTTTATAGAGGCTAATTATGTTTAATTAGCAATTACCTTCTACGACAGGTTCTGGCGCCGTCGTACTATACGAGGTGCGGATGACCTTACTGCTGTTAGCAAAAGTAGATCACATTACAAACTGACTAGACGAAAACAATCTTTAAACTTTTGCTATACGAATGTTCACCTTATTATATGATGTTGAGAGCGTATTGAATATCATATGCACATATTGGTTTTAATTATAATTAAGTCAGTGTCTCGATGGAACGCGGCGTCAAGTATTGATCCTGTCATTTCTTTTGACAGTCAATAAACCCGCTCTGAGTAACCAGTTCAAGTACTAAAATGTTGTTTTTTTATCGTTATTGAAATTTATCGACAATTTCAAACGATAAGGCGTACTGTTTGTATATTTACGAAATCTTTGGCATTAACGGTATTGATATTAACGAAACCAAACTATTTTGGCATATCCATCTGTCCAACTGTCTATATATGAGTATTTTATAATATTTTTAAGTCGTAGGATAATTCAGAAAATTCTGCATCCGCTGCTTTAATCATATATAGATATGATATGATATACATATCTATATACGAATATCATACATACATAAGTCAGCTGGTAAGTGACATTCCAGCTGAAATACGAGTATGAAAGGTTATACTGGTCATAACGATTGAAATGGAACGTTTCGTATGTAAACATCGCTGCTCTCACCATCCTCTTTAGAAAACCACAACAAAGCTTTTTATTTGTTGAAAGGCGTTATGGTAACAGTTGTAATAATATCGGTTTTAGTTTTGCCTTCAAATTAAATCAATATAATTGTATACTTGTGTGATACTTTATGAAGTTATTTATTTGTTCGTCTACGAATTCAATTATTCGAAATTTGTCTCGTATGTATAAACCTAACATAGTTCTCTCCACAGCGCACAACAGTAGTAGCCTGTGTGAATCGAAAACCATAAATATTTCTCTCTTTTGAAGTCACATAATTTTTTTGTGTAGATTCTCAGTACATTATTTAAACCAATACCTTATGTAAGCGTAATGAAGACGTTACCAAATTATACCTATCACGATTGTGTGTAACTACTTTGCTTGTTACTTTGCTTTTTAACTGTAAACTGGAATTTGTGGCTAATGTTCAAAACAATACATTACAGCAACTGACAGACTTGACCATCTTAAAAAATACATCTACTTAAGTGGAAATTATCTTGTGGAAGAACCATCGCAAATGCAAATGTTACAAAAATGCTTCAAATGTAAATGGAGTCATTTAAATTGAGTGATAATACGTTGCAAACTGTAAATGCAAGGATATTTGAGACTGCTTTGAAGTTCGTTTAGTAAATTTACAATTATCACTATTAACTAATTTAATAAATTAAGCTTCCACCTTATATCTGATAAACCGTGTGGCTTTTGAAAATTTGATTTCGTCTCCTTTCAAACGTTCCCGGTGTTCGTTGTCAAAGATAATCTGAAAGAGATGCCTGTTTAGTACTGTCTGCTACACGTTCATACACGTACACTTCATTAACTGACTATATAGATGATAATTTTGATTTAACTTTTTCTTTTTTTTACTGATAAAAAGTCAATGCTTAACTACAATTCCATCAGATGGTAAGTGACTAGTTAGATGCCTTAGATGGTAAAGCATGTCATTGACATTTTTATTATAATGGTAATAAACTATGGCCGTAGATCAAGTCCTAGGTCCAAGTTGTGACACAGCCATTGTATCCACATATCACTAAGCAACTTTACTGAGGTCTATTGAATTACATCGTGCTGAACCATCGGTATTCGAGACGTTCTTACCTCGATTTCAAAATCCCGAACGTAAAATACGCGGTATACTGGAGATTTATAATCCTCGAGGTTATGTTAATCAAGTGCGCGCGATATGATGAATGGTTGAATATTTAAAAGATTAAAAATTTTATTATCATCAAAGCTTTTAATTTTAACTGCCTTTGATTTTTTTCATTACTTTTTCGTTAAAACACTCTAAAATATTTTGTAGTTTTCTTTCATCGGTGCAAAAATATATTACCGTTATAAAAACAACTTACCATTGTAAAATAAAATTATTGTCAACGTTATGTTAGTTTTTTTCATACAAATACAAGTGTATTGACACACACAGACCTAAACAAGTTGGTTCAGGTCGACTCTGTACTGACCATTTAATAATAGTGTAGAACGAACATTTGTCTCTTTGATTTTCTGTCATAGCCTGCCAAGGTGATGTCAAATATTAATATATACGTTGAATTATTTATAAATGTGAGTTGGCAAATAGGCAAGTGTACGGGCCATTCGGTACCGGCCTATGTCGGTAACACTGAAGTTAACATCGAAGCTTCGTCTGACGATAACAAAATAAACTGACTCTATCACTGCACCTGAGAGTTCTTATAAAAATTTCACGGATGACATTTGTACTCGTAACAATTTAGTCAGCCAGCTAAAGAATCTCATCAGAGGTGTGCAACGACGTTTGCATGTTAACGCTTCAAGAAAAGAGTTTGACGCGTCTCATCACTACCGGCTGATAGTTTTGAGTGATACGGGGGAACGGCCTCGTTATCAGCGTTTAGCACAAATGTGAAAAGTTAATTAATGCTGAAATTCGGGACAGGAAAGCTTCAATGGAAGTTTAGCAGTAATATTTTTTTCAAGTATTTCATAGTGAAACTACGTAATAATTAATTATTTTTTTGCGACGAAGCATACCTGTTTAAAATTAAATCCGTTTAAAATTTATTTACATTTTATTAAAGATAATGTTAGTTTATTCATATTGTTTACAAAGTGATTGATAACAACTATTCTTTAAATTATATTTTGAGAACCCCGTTCGAGTAATCGAAATTTAGGTAATTAGTAAAATCGATGAAGTTTCTTTTTTGATTCACAAGGTAATAAAAAACTACACTGTGTCACAATTTTTTTTTATGGTAATAGTCGACAAACGAGCAGACGAGCCACCCGAAGGCGAATGGTCACCGACGCCCAAGGACATCAGCAAGCAACAATCATGCGTTGTCGACCAGTAAAAGAGAAGGAAAGTACTGGTTCTCAAGCCTCCAGCAGGAACACAATTAGTCGTTTGGTGGCTGACTCAAGCAGGAGGGTGGTAGCTAGCCAGGCAAGCTTCACGGAGAGATAATAATATTGATGATGATCTTTACGCGAAGCCCTACCACCAAGCAGGCTGGTTTCTGTCGCCTCTTACGACACCCTATTCAGCAGCAGCCACCATGGGATTGGGGGTTGTATTCTAGGCCGCCCCAATACGGCAAAACTATTAAGATAATTTTTTCAAGGCCTTTGGTTGTGAATGTGTTTAGCAGGTTTTAAAGATTTATAATTTAGTTGAAAATAAGGTTTTGCCCCTCCCGTTCTTCTAACAATATTACGTAGAAAAATTTGCCGGTTACGAACTAAAGTATAATGTATATTAACACCCTCAGATTTTGCTTTAGGAAAGCAGTTATTTATTTTAAAAGCTTTACTAAGCTTTCCCCTATATTCTCCTCATGTAATTTGCTAGGTTACAACTTAAGAAGGCAGGACAGCGTGACGCGTTGATAAATGGATGTTCCACCGTTAGACTCAGACGAAGAGAACCGGGTCGATGATCTCGCGGATGTATTTTAAAACCTTCACAGACTGTTGACTGAAATTAATGGATTAAAGGATAATAGGGACGCATACAGAACTAAGGTCCACGAAATCAGCTGCGAATCTTCGTATTACCAATTCGTTTAATCTTCCAATTAGCTATTCGTAGAAATTGCATTTTTAGGATCCATCCGTCCGATAGAAATTTGTAACATGAATTGTCTTGTCTGTCTTTCTGTCTATCAAACGGCATTCTAATCTATAGACGAGAAAAAATTTAAAGGAGATGTTTCACAAATGTATGGAACCTGTGCGGCGCCGTGTAGAAACTGTAGAAAGTAGATCATATTAATCGACAGCATTCCTTATTATTCAAATTGTAGATTTCATCTTGGTTTAGTGTCAATAATTCAGTTTGTAGAAAACATATTGTAACACTGAAACATTATGGCAGACGGCGGATAGTCAGCCGGATGCACAGTTATTGACATAATATGTCACGACTGTCAAACGTCAATATAATGTGTAAATATATCGGGATAATAATTTCATAAATGTTACTTATCTATCTATCTGACCGATAATCGAACCTGATAAAAGATGTCAATTCATAAATAAAAATATACCTAAAGTAAAATCGAATTATTGTGTAGCGTAAATACAGATTTTCAAACTCCACAGATAATTCATCACAGGCATGATATTGGACAGTCCAGTTGCCACCGTATTGCTGTCATACGTAAAAACTTCAAAATAATTTATTTAAAATAATTTTTCAGAGGAGAACAGCTATTTCTCAGTGAATCAGTTTATTTTTCTCTAAATTATACTAGACTGTTCAAAGGCGCGCCCAAAATAATACATCTCATTGTGTAAGGAATACAGTAATTAAATTAATCTTGAAAGAAATAAAAAGTGGTGTAGTCTAGTGGCAGTCTAATTTGGACCTGATCGATTATTTTTTTTACCTAGGTACCGCTGGATTATGTATCTCCACGTTCCACAACTTCGGTCATAGCGAGTGCTTGGACCTAATTTAATTTGAGTAGATCAAACAAACTTGATGGATTACAATCCCTTCCCTTTAGCAGTTCTTCCTACTTCTTAGATAGTACTTCAAATCGATCACTGCTCAATATAAATGTTTAGAGGGTAGCCCAGCGATGACGTCTTAGTTCGATCGATACCTGTCTACCTGTCAGGTTGGTTATAACTTTATTTCGGCGAACTAACACTCAAGGATTATTGGTGCCCGCAGCTTATTAATATTAAAATCTAGCGGTCTTTTGCCCTACTCTTCATACAGTTATGCTGGCATCCTCCTGATCGTACGGTCTTTATTTAAATTGGGTTAGACCCCCGGTTGACATTGACATTGATGTGTCAGGTAAACGTCTTAGTTCGTGTGATTATTAAGTTATGTTGCAATCCACCTTTAATCGAATTCAAACGGATTTTGTGGATGTTTATTGGGATGGACACAAATGTCCATGTCCCGTATAATATAATCATATATATATTTATATAATCATTGGTAATAGATAATGATCGGTGTAATTATTAGGGATTGTTTAGCTTCTGAAAGATGATTAATTATTTGTATCTAAGAAGATACTTAGAAACGTTAGGATTCGATGTTACTAATAATTAAATTTTACTTAATTAAATAATTCATAATTTTAAAACTTTTATTATCTATCTATTATATTACACAACAGCGTCTTGTGGTCGGTAAGTCAAACATTTAGTTCGTGGTTATGATAAACTTGTTCTACATTTTATAGGTCCTTAATTCATAATTACAATATATGTATTCACAGTCGAGTATAATTAGATCACTGAATACATCCACCTGACTAATATCAACAGATAATTTATATACATAAAAACAACCTTGTTTTGGCTATAAGTACTTCAATACACCGGAACACCGACAGTAATACATAAAATTAATGATTCAAGACAAGTTTTTACTATAACTCTTGATACACTTGATACACTGGGAGCCGCGATAGTCACGTACAAATATTAACGACGCGGTCATAATATTTAAATTGTCTCGGGACTCTCATGTAATTAATATATATATATATATATATATAATTTCTTTATATTATAGAAGTAGTATCTGAAGAAAATTTAAATACGCTGCTAGATTGGTCTTGAATACCAAAATTATTTTAAAATTCAATTTTTCGTCAGTCAGTGACGAAAGTTTCACCTTCATTCAGTTAAACAAACTCCCAAATCTAATCTAATAAGCATCTACTTATTTCTCCTCTCGTTGTGACACCAACTTAACAATGCCCTGCAACCATATTACTTTATTCAAATTAGATTCATGTCTCATTAACCATCACTATGATATATAATTCGAATGGATTTGTTTATAGGTTGTCAATTTTGCTAGAACTAGAGCTTGTTTCAAGCAATTTGAATCAAAATTAAAAAAATTATTTCATGCAAGGTTTCAACAAAATTAATTTAACCCTTCTGCTAAAATCTATTTACTTCATAAAAACATTCTTCAACCTCTTCAACGATTTCGAAATTCATTAAATTAAATCTGTAATTCACACTTATCATCTTTCTTTCTTTAGGGGTTGGTTTTCAGCTGTAAATAAATATCCTCCCCCATTTTAGTTGAATGGTCCTTACAAAATTAGGTCAGCGAACGTGACAGGGAGCGAGGGGTTTACCGTGTGGAGGTCTAGTCATCGGTTATCAAACTTGTTAGGACTGTATATTTTTGTGTAAGTCTTATTGCATCGATACATTTTGAGACAAATCTTCTTTTTTTACTTAAATAGCCGACAAACGAGCAAATGAGCCATCAGATGGTAAGTGGTCGCCGACGCCCATGGACATTAGTAATTTTAAAGGTTGTTTAGGATGCTTTGTCGGCTAACAAATAATAAGATAGGAAGTTATTGTACAACATTTGCGTTTTATATTTAAATATCAATTGTTGAGGGTTTAAGGAGTAGTCCAATACTGCAGGTCGTGGCGCTTCGGGATGACCTCATAGTTAATCATTATTGTTTTAAAATCAATCGACGGAAGATGTAATTTTCACAACCTAACACAAAAAACCACAACAAATACGCACCACTGCTCTATGAGCGCTTCATCGTGTAAACTAACGGACTTTCTATGTCACCGTTATTTCCAGCTAAATGCACAAATGTCTAATTAGATTGCTTCTGAGTAGCGTGTCTGTTTCAATAATTGACCTTGAAGTAGTGCCTCAAACAGTAATTAGTCCCCCAGAGCGATCAAAGCCTCGAACAAGTCACACAGCTGTTTAAATCGAAGTTCGAAACTCGAAGCCACGTCCCCAATTCCCACTGTCGAAAAAAGCAACAACTCATTAGCACCACTAAGCGACCCAAGTGTTGAATAAGACAATACGTTGACTACATTACGTGGTGGTTGATTTAATAATAGTTTACATATAAAAAATATTTGAATAATATAAGAATTTTTTGGTTTATTTAATCAAAGGTAATTTAATCAAAGGATATTAAAATGCGATATCAAACCTATGTAAAGAGTTAATTTGTAAAACTTCACTCTGAAACATACGGAATTTTGGTGTCGGGTTTGAATCTGAGATGTATCTGTGAAGTCACAGAATGTTTGTAGAAGTATTTTGATATACTCGCACTTGTTAGTATATGAGTGGTGGTGCCTAGCTGCAAGTAATTCAAGATAAAGTAATATTAATACGATTTTACTCATATTTATTAATGTCCTTTTGTTACAGATTCCTTGCAATCTGGTGGCCACTAAAGTGCCAGATCACCAAACGACGTGCTCGCCTGATGATCGTTCTGATCTGGATTTTCGCGATCGTCGTAACTACTCCCTGGGTTTTCTTCTTCGATTTAGTCGTTGTATTTGAGGAGAGTCCGCACGTTCACCTTTGCGTCGATGTTTGGCCGAACCCAATCAGCGAGATGCTTTTCTTCGTTATCGGCAATCTGATCTTCTGCTACATTTTGCCCATGGTTCTCATCACCATGTGCTACATTCTCATCTGGATCAAAGTTTGGAGGAGGTCTATCCCCACCGATACCCAAGATGCGCAAATGGAAAGAATGCAACAAAAATCTAAAGTCAAGGTGGTAAAGATGCTTGTAGCTGTTGTCATTCTTTTTGTCCTCTCCTGGTTTCCACTGTACTTCATTTTTGCAAGAATTAAACTCGGTGGTCCAATTCAAAAGTGGGAAGGAGAGATTTTGCCAGTTGTGACACCACTCGCTCAGTGGTTGGGTGCTTCAAACTCTTGCATCAATCCTATCTTATACGCCTTCTTCAATAAGAAGTATAGGAAGGGTTTCGTCGCCATAATAAAGAGCAGAAAATGCTGCGGCAGACTGCGTTATTACGAAACGATCGCTCTCCAATCATCTAGTACTTCGACGAGAAAGTCCTGGTATTACAATAATAATAACCCCTCCATTACAAGACGTTCTCCTCCTGTAGACAAGAATGCTGTGTCTTTCATCTTCAACCACACGGGAGTTTAAATTCTATTACGGCTGCCATTGGAACTAGTCCTCTTTGAAGCCAACCGGCGCAGCGTCCGGTTTGTTGGAGAAGCCACGACGCATTTCATCATATCGAAGAATACGAAGTTTTCTATGCTTGTTGTATGTTTTTATGTTTGACAGTTTGGTGTTGTCTCGTGTGGGAACCAAGTTTGCAACGTTTGTGAATAATAAATTATATGTAACTTTAAGTAATCAGTGACATATGAGAGTTAAGGACGGTTAAGGTGAACTTTTATACGTAAAACGGTAAATATTTTTACAAAGATTGTAATACAAAGTAGTGGTCAGAAAACGCACACGGAGCCCAGATTTTTATAGAAAATTAATATTTTTTTACGAATATGACAAAAGGGGACAAGGTTTTTTTTAATGTATACTTCAATAATGTCTTTTTTAATCCAGCTTCGACACTTATGTAAATACTTTGTACTGGTTTTTAATACTCACATGCATTAGCTTTCTAATAGATTTTTATACAAAAATAAAAAAAGTTTCAAGTGGCCATCTGAAGTTCCAATACAACGGTATTACATTAAACCTTTAATATTTTAAACACGAAAAATTAAATAATATTTGAATTTACAGCATGAATATGTTACAAGTTTATAATGATACGATTGTTATTATTCCCGGTCACGGAAAACGAAATAAAAAAAGAACTTTATATGAAAATAATAGGAAATCGTTAAAACAGTACAAAGAAAAATCACATATTATTCTTTACAAGCTTTTTAAATATTTAATACCCAAGTAGTAGTTTTGTAAAACGTTTCTAGAATTGTTTTGTTTATATTAATCGTAATTAATGTTACGAGTAGTTATAAAAATTACAATAGATGAGTTCTTCTTAGAATCTAGAGTAATACTCGACATTAGCTATAGTGAATATTATTGTTTATTTTACCCATTTGTTTAGGTGAATACCTAATAATATTTATATCAAGTATACATGTTTCTGTATGACTCTTTGCATGAATACAATTGAGCAGGAATTATGTGATTTGTTTACTTTATTGGAACGAGTACATGATTTTTTAATTTCATCATTTTATGTGTAACATAATAAGTTACTTTTTAAGAAAATTAAATATTTTTGGTTAATTTGATGTGAAAATATTATTTAATGTATATTTTATGTCGTACCATATGTGAATTACGCAAATGTTAACACTGTCATTAATTATCTTTATCAAAGTAAATATTATTCTCTTATATTTGTAAGAAATGTTTGAAGGGAAATCGATAATAATTATTGAACTTAGATAAATAAGTATAGCTAAAATAGAATAATGTTTTGTATTAAAAATCTTTGAAAATAATTATCTCAAAAATATAATTATTATGATTTGAATAATTTTTTATGTCTTTTACGTAGAAAAAATGAGTACAATATAAGGTAATATTCAAAGATTTTTATTACAGTTGCCTGCAGGACACAGGCAATTAGCCGCTTAGAATGCACAAAAATTAACTAGTAATTAAAAAAAACGAGTACTTATTTGGAGAGCGCTGCGTGTATAAGTAGGTTACATTAATACGGTGACTTGTAGCGTTATCGAAGTAATATTTAAAATTACTCCTAACGATAATATGTAATATATAACGTTTATGTACCGTTTGTGCACTGTACCTGCACGTAGTAATACGAAACGAACAACAATGTTGAAAATTTTAAGAATGAAAATAGATAAATGATATTTTTCTACTGCGTAATGAATAAAACAAAATAGCATATTGATGATTATCAATTCATGTATGTAAACCTTGTATTATTCATTCAATATTGATGATGAAACAGGTTCCCGGTTGCATGCTATGCAACATACATTTTGATGTCATTGCGTAAGTGTCTCCTGTTTGGTCGTGACAGTTTCGATAATGTCACACTCCTTGTTGAGTGTACTTCATCGAGGGTACCGCAGCCTTTGTTTGGTTCGTCATTCTCTCTAAGCACTAGGCTAGCTGTTCTCTTTTTGCTGATGCCGTTAGAGGAGTTCTCACCCTCTTTGGTTACTGATGTTTCGAAGGATATGAAATCATATGTGTCACTTCAATTGACGAGCTGTATAGGTTTATTGGCTTTATTATTACAGATACTGCTTCGAAGCAACCGAGCACAACGAATCAGCAATAAGAGATTGTGTCTTAGATTGTTACATGTTCGCCGGTAGCACACGGGCAGATGATTTTCTAGTTTGAAAAACTCAAATCAGTCAAAAAATCAAATTTATTACCACGCGAATGACCTGTGGCCCCAATAGTAAACAATTTTGATCTAAAATTGAGTTTGAATTACTGTAATATTTTAATATTACATCAATATTTTCTTAATAAATTAAATAAATGATAGATAACTGAATATAATATTACAATGAACTTTTGCTTTTAATATTGGAACGTAATACAGTTTTACCTTGAAGGTCAACAATTTAATCAAAAGTCAGAATTCACCGATAATCAAATTAAGTTCTTATCATTTCGTAGCAAGCGAGTGGCTTATTGGCGGCGTTATTGGCTTTTTGTTTACTTTATTTATTTAATGTTACAACAGCTGTTTTTTTTATATTTTTCTTTATTTGTTACAACATTTTATGAGTTAAGATACATAATCTGAATTAAATATTCAACGTTTGCTTTTTTTTTAATACATGAGAATCTATTTCTGTGAAACGGTTAATTTGACTTATCAGACAAAGTCGAAGCTTGCAAGACTGATACTATAAAATATATAAAAATCCTTCTAAAGGAAACTATTATGTGATATGAGTGAATTGGAATTTAAATTTGGCTATTTTTGGAAGCTTAAAGCTCTAACCCTTTTTTATTTTTATGAAGAGTCATTGAATTCTGCCTCAGAGAGTTTAATTTTTTGCAAACATTCCGTTCCCAAAAGTAATTAATAGGTATCTATGGGGAAATGAAGAAAATAGTGATGTTGAAATATCATAAAATCAGAAAAAAATACATGCAACTCAATATATATATATATAAATATATATTCTTCTTACAATAAATAAATCATTTATAAATTAGATCAGCGGTAAAAAAATAATTTGACGGCAGCTAAGTTACTTCAATAAACGTTACAAATTAGTAATTGTTTGGTTGTTAGCAATATTTGAATTCATAATAATTAACTAAACGCAGTTCAAATACAATATTTCAACCTTTAAACAAACGTAAACATTGAATTGAAACATTGCGCGCATCGTGTGGAATTTCAATAACTATTCACTAACCGTATAAAATACATAATAACATTAAAAATTATAGACAAAAATTTGGTAACATTACCGATGTAATATATACACAGATTGATGCTAATTCATCAATGTATAAAAAACGGGACATTTATGTTATAGAGGTATCTTATATCTTAAAGAAGTAACAAAAATAATTATGGGTTATTTTAACAATACAAATCTTTTGCATTCGGAAAAAAATGCATTTTCACACGTTCCTTTTAAAATATTTTGACATGACGACGATACGCGAGCCTAATGCCGTTCTCATTTGGTAATGAAATAGGATTTAGTAATAATTAACCAAACCGCTCCTTGCTGATCTTTTATCATAAGGATTAAGGTCGTTGAAGGAGTACGTTGACCTGAACCCCTTTCCTTGTGCAACAAGTAGTTTAATGGATGGTACAAGTACATAATTTTATTGGATATACATTTTTACTACGACATTACGTAAAATAATCATTGTTGTTTTTAATAAAAGTATAGATTCTATATTTGTACATGACAATTTATACTCGTAATTTTTTTCTTCTGTGAATAATAAATATGTCAGTAGTTAAATGATAAAGATAAATGTAGTGTGTGTTAATTTATTCATGATGGCATAACTGTAATATAAAAATGCTTGTATTTATTTGCTGTGTTTGATGTTGTTGTTAGCGTATACTTAACGTAAGGATAACATAACATAGGGATAAATAAGAATAATCATGTATAATAAAATGTTGTTGATTAAAATCGTTTGCGACCTGATTGTAAAAACCTTAAATCGATATTTGTTATTAACTTTGAAATAGTAATTAAAGGACGAATATTAATAAATCTAAATGTATTTATAATAATAATAACGCATTTATTAGCATCCTGGCGATGCAAGTTATGCCAGAATATGTTATATATATATTATATAGATAATATTTTGTAATACCATCAGGTGTAAATGTCATCACTATCGCTATGAATGGAGTGTTTTCATGGGAGTCATTCTATTTTAGTAGCGACACCTATACGACTCGCTGCTATTGTCTATGACTATTGGTGGACACGTAAGAGATACGGTTTGCAGGTCTGTTCGTCTTCGATAATTTAACAGTTGATTAGTTAAACTATTGAATTTGTCAAAATAGATAATATATAATATGAGATACATAGGTTAACCCTATATTGGGAATTTACTCATTGATGTAATTAATTGTCCAACTACACAAATATTACTAATAGATAAATATTAAGTGAACTTGTTTGAGTGGCCGTACTCGTAGGTTTGTGGCCACTTATTTATTAATGAAAGTAAATTGATCGTTTATATTAAACATACGAGTAAAAATGATTACTTTATACGCTTCGTAGTTTAAATAGGTGATCATTAAAATATAAAATCATTTACATTTTTGTGTATACCTAGTTTGGTGTTCGAAGCAATGTTTAAAGTTAAATAGGATTTGAATAAATTTTAGTGAGCTTTTAGTGACGCGTTTGACACGAATGTTGCAATATTTTCACTGAACATGATTAGATATACATTCTATAAAATTCTGTTAACGCCTTTTTTAAATATTAAATAAAATAAAGAAAAGAACCCGTACACTTATAGGATTATCTTTTGAATGAATTATTTAAGCGTATTCAATATTATCATCCTACAAAATAAAATACGATATGTTTTTAAACATGTTAATATGGTTGAGTAAAACAGAATTTTAAATTGTTGCAAATACATAGCTACTTTAAAGTGCAAAAACTATTATAGTTAAAGAAAATTACCAAAAGCAATTTCAACATATTCGAATAATCTATCGTCATACAATACCTAACATATCAATATACTAACTAATCTTTTTGAAATATTTTTCACCTGCCAATTGACATAATTGCTTATTTTGGATTTTAATACAACTAATAAATAGTAGCACTGCCTTTCTTTGAAATTAAATTTATCTTGTATTATGTTGAATTAAATACACTTTATACATATTTATACGAGCTTTGTAAAATTATTTGGGAAATATTATATTTAAATTGCACTGCAATGTTTTAACTCGTGATGTACCTCATTGTAATATACAAATTCGATTAAAAATTAATTTGTTTTGAAATTGTAACATTTGTAAATGAATTGGGTACAATTATATCTTCTTGATTTTTAATGAAAATCATTTAACTTGTTAACGAAACATTAATATATTATGTTTTTCCTGTGTCAATACACAATCTATACGAATGTATAGATTAACATAATACAAAAATATCCAATGTTGTTATTCTATGTAGTACTGAAACAATGATTCTAAATTAATTTTGAAAGATATTGTCTAGTTTAACCAGAAAATAAACGCTGCACTTAAAATTTATAAAATTTATTTATTTAGATTTAATAGTTACTGTAAAGTTTTGGAAGAATTTTCGACTATTTTTAATAGATTTTATTTACTTACATATCTTATATGACTTAATGTTTTTTCTTAAATAAAGCGTTTATCATTTGCAATGCATTGCGGTCGGGCGCAATTTTTAATAATATGCACCGCAGTCAATATGTAAAAACACCACATTTAAAAAGTAATCGAATAAATAACTTGATAAAATAAAAACATTCAACCGTCTCTGCGATGTGACGGTCCCGTAGTGGCGTATTACTTACTACGTACTAAACTATAAAATATAAATTAGTTCACATCTTAATCTCGCATGTAGTTTCGCGCCGCTATGATTTGAAAATATCAATATTGGTAACTTTTCATATTATACATGTTAATATACTAAAGCAATTGTTGTAGAATTATCCTACACCGTTATACAACTGTGTGCAGCAACAGAAACAAACGGAGCGGAAATAACGATTATAGTATTCTGGTTCATTCACGTTAACAAGTGGAACTTTAATTCACTATTTGAATATTTGAAAAAGGTTTAATAATTGTTAAATTTCTACATATCACATTACCGAATGATGAGTCACATACATGGATCATAATCGTAACTATATTTTAAATCATTATTCGATTAAAACTTAATCGAGTATCTGACGTATATTACCAGCTTGATTATGTCGCCAAATATATTTAATATTTAATTAAGTTTTTATGTGTGAACGTTATTTTATATTAAATATAGTTTATAATTGAGTTATGGCGTCCCGCTGTCCGCTCCGCTCCGTTGTCCGCCCCGCTCTCCTCGTTGCTGTACATTATGAATGTGATGTACGGCCCAAACGGGCCTATTTACTACTATTTATATATTGAATAGAATACTGTGTGAATTAGATGGTTCTTATAAATGAATAGTTGTTTTTCTTGCAGCTTAGAAATTGTGACACAATCCAATCACTATGAACTGTATTTTAATAAACTAATTTGATGTAAATACTGTTTGAGTTTTATTTTATTATAACATCCCTAGTTTATATCTGAATAAATGCCTAAACAGTTATACCACGCATAAGGTATTGCACGTATTGCAGATGGATTAGAATCTAAAACCCGAAGACAACTATTTTATAAGTCACATAAATGTTTGCACGGCTCCGAAAGCAATCAGTTATTCTGTAACAAAGCTTACCATTGAGATGTGATTATTTTCAAACAGTCACTACACAAGTCGATATGTTATCATCGATTTGGAACCTAGTATGATATTAATAGACATTTCTATCCATTGTTAGCTCTTTGGATGTCGACGTCAAACTATAATCAGAATTTATTTAACCTTTATCGCTAATCGTTAATTATTCACTTTTCTGACGGCCGTTGACCGCCGGCCCATTTTGGTAATAGATTCCCAAGTATTGACTGGAACTGACTGATGTGATTAGAATTATAAAAAGAAAATTGTGATCGGATTTTATAAATTCAAAACTATTTTCGGGGCTTTTCTGCAAATTACATGACTGAATTCATCAGTTTTCTGAAAAATATTTTGAAATGAAAAAAATATATACTTTAATTCTAAGAATATGCTTTTTATCGCGAATATTAAACGAAACTATAACGGTTGGCCCGATTAATTTGACCGGTATAAGAGCCTCCATGGTTCCAAATTCCAATTGTCTTTATACACCGCGGAGCACAGATGTGGACCCATATACTGAGAGGAATATAGGTAGCGCAAGATATCATGTAGCTGGGTTTTACACCACCGAGTTTAATCCCGATGATCGTGTTCCGGCTGGGGGCTTGAGAGCCAGTACCTTATTTTTTAATTTCTTCTCATTTCCTGGCCTACGAAGCATCAGTGATACCTTTGGGCTTGCTGATATCCGTAAAAAAATGTTCTTTACCTGCCTGGCCAACTATCCCCCTCCTTCTAGAACGAACACTGAAACAACCGATATAACTAATAATATTGGCATTTTACCTGAAAATAAAACGCTTATTAAATACTTACCTTATTTGAAACTTTACAGTTTGAGATAGGCATTATCTGTTCTCAGCTTGTTCTTCCTTCCTTTTCATGCATATATTGAGTCAAAAAACACCAGGCAGAATTTAAATTAAAGTTTCAAATGAGGTAAGTATTTGATACGCGTTTTATTTTCAGGTTAAACGCCAATATTAAACACTTGACCGTTATTGGAAACTTTACAGTTTGAGACGTGTTTGTTATCGCTTGGTGGGGATGGATGCCAATGTGATGAAATAAATAAATAAATAGAGCTCGCCAGGGTTTCGCGGTTAACACAGGGAAACAGGACAAAAAATAAAAATTAAAGAAGATTTAACACCTATGTTTATTAAATTATTAGAAAAAGAAAATTAACAACAACGCGGACAAAACACAAAAATAATTTGTTCTTTGTAACAAAATTTCCATCATAATTAATTGATTTAGCTATCTACTAAAAATAAATCTAATAACTTTTACTAGCAATAATTACTAGGCATATTATTTCGTGACGCTGTTATTTTCAACATTTGGTAAAACTTTGCGCCTAAAAAGGTCTACGCAACGGTTTATCCAAAAAACGAGATCTATGTTTTTGTTTCTTGGGTTGGGTTTTTTGGAGCCGAAAGCAGGCCACAGTACAACACCATCTTCGTTTTGTTCATAACGCTCATGAGCTACAGCAAGATAGGTAAGGTCATAAATTCGTCGACCAGAGGTTAAAAGTAAGAGGACTGCAGTGTGTCTAGACAATAAACATGAATTATTCTCATCTATTGTGCTTCTCTCTGAAAACTCCACACGAACTTTTTATATTGTATAGGCTTTTTTAAATATATAGATTTTAAGACATATTTCACTAATACATGTGAATTTAGCAAACCAGATAGTTCTGTGTTGTTCAATGTAGATACCAGGACTTGTGTAATAAGCTTGTGTTATATGACAGATTTTATTTTATGTACAAATCGGCTAGCAACCTTGTCACAATAGACTCGCTGGGTTGTAAGGAATTCAGCTTGTGAGTTGTATTCCAAGATAACCATAAGTCCGACGCTGTTTTCTATGTTTTGCAAGTCGCTTGTCGCCATGAAATTTCGGTAAGTATAATTGACACTCTTCCCAGTCAATTAAGTTACTTGACCATCCCTACATTTCCAAATCTCGAAAGTCATTTCCACAAATGACAGGTGAACTTTGAGAGGTGGCAAATTCGTTGTAGATATTACAATTAGATATCGGTCTAGTTTTTGTATAGAGAATGCATGGTCACTTTGGTCCATAGATATACATATAGTTGGCAACGACATAAGTATTTTACGAAGCAAAAAGATCTATTAAAGGTGTTATAGTTATTCTTTCTTACCTTCTTCTCATTTCCTGGCCGACAGCACATCTGTGATACCTTTGGTCTTGCTAATATCCATGGGCGAAGATGACCACTTACCATATAAAAAAAACCTATCATATAAAAAACCAGTAGAAAGTCGTCCAAATAGACGATACTACGTATTCCCACCTGACGTAGAGTTTGAGCCACCCAGTTTGTCAGTGATGCAAAAACTTTCGGTGCTGTGCTGAGGCTGAACGGTAGGCGAGACATTTGTAATAACTGTTGTCCTTAAATAAGACGTAGGAACCGTCTGTGTGGTGGCCTTATTGGGAGGTGAAATAGGCCTGAGATAAATCCACTTTGCACATCCGATCGAGGGGTTGAAGAAAGTCTGAAATACGGTGAATATTGATGAGGTGAAACTTTTTTATCATTACATAGTGATTTAAGGCTGACAGATTGAAAATGGGTCGGTAAGACCAGTCGGTTTTCGGAACCAGAAACGTTTTTGAAACGAAGCTTGACGATTCTTTGAATTTTCCAGAATTCCCTGGTCCTGCATTAAGTTAAGCATAGTCGACATCGTATCCGATACAGGATTAAAAATCGACTGTCTGACAGATTTGACATGGTTAGAGGCGGTCTCTGTATAAAGGATATGCGGTAGCCTTGAATTATTTTTATTAACTAATCCGGAGCGCCTAGATCTTTCCAGCGTTGGAGAAATCGTTGTAATTGGCCTGCGCGGAAAATTAATTACCATCATTAATTAACCCGGGAGCATAGTTAAATAATTTCTGGTTCTCTGCATAGCGGACTTCATACCACTGACTACTATGAAAGTGCTGAATTGCATTCAGAGTGGTCAAATAATTTAACGGAGTTTTGGAAACTGAAGATTCCTTCAATTTAGTGTCTATATTGAAGGTAAAATTATGTTCATTACCAGACTCATTATCGTCAAATAATTAATTCTTCCGCAAATTTGCAACTTTTATGTACGGATGAATTATAGTCATAAGTGACATGTTTTCTAAGTACACTTAATCTCTAGCCACTTATTAAGTTGGTGATGGTCATGTTTTCGCCTACGTTTGCTTCCCCCTTTTCTTCGTTTTTATGCATTTTTATTATCACAGTTGCTTGAGGATGAACAAGTGCTTGTTTCATTGGGAAAGCTTGAGGAGCTTGAGTTTAATACTACGAGATGGGCCACGGCTTCTTTTCGAACGTTTTCTACAATGCTTTGGTTCATTTGTAATATTGGACATTTTTTTGTGATTATCTCCACCAAAATTTTTATTAGTAACACTATTCTTTCCGAAAATTAAATAACTTGAAAGATTCTCGTAGTTAAAATATTATAGATTTAAAGACTAATGCGGGTAGTTTAATATTTTTTATCGAACGGTAACACCGTTAAAACAGAAAATAAAAATGTTTAGAAGGAAGGTTAAAAATTTATAATAATAATGACTTACGTGGTTCATAGCTATTTCTCCTTATGCATTCACAGAGAGATTTGTTAAGTACACTAAAAACCTCGTAAGGACAAGTGAACGCTGCAGAAACTCGGACGCCAACGAAGAAAGTTT
>DWPT01000296.1:0-26375 GCA_018251895.1 Agathymus mariae mariae
AGAAAAAAAAACTATTCTACGTCGAAACTAATCACTTAGCTCTGTCAAAGTACAAAAGTAATAACTGCGCCAATTTGAATATTTTATTCAAAAGGAGACAATAAATAAACATTCAATCTATCTTGGTCAACTAAAAATTAAATATTATAATCGATTTATTTTGTTTATAATGTAAAAGGCACTCGTTGAGAAGCGCGCGGCGGCGGCGTGGAAGCGCAGGGGAAGGGCCGCCACCGACGCGCCCGGCGACTCCTCGCCCTCTTATATGTTTTATTTATATACTATACTATTAAAGTAGTAGTTTTTATATTTATACATGTTATATTGATACGATAACTCGGGAGTTCGGCGGGCACATTCTCTGATTTCTGTCATTTTTTGCCTACGTCCGGACGCGATCTCATCGTGCGCCGAAGCGAGAGGGACTCGAGAGTGCAGGCGCGAGGACGAAAAAAATAATCACCAAAACTTCAAACAGGTTTCAACCTCGCTCGCCCTCTTCCTTCGACGCAAAAAAGAAAAATGCTCGCAGACGAACCGCTCGAGGCGGCGCGACGCAGGATCGCGGGGTTTCTCGGACGAACTGTTTCGATTGATATAGCTGGCGGTGTTGGGCAGTCTTCCATCATCGTGCCTAGCGAGCGACAAAAGTGAATCGTCGGACCTACTCCGGACGTCACATTTTATTTTTGTTACGAGAGAATATTGCCCACAGAGCCCCCGAGGTCGGCGACGACTGATTCCACTCGTCATTTCTGGTAGTTTCGAGGTGATTTTACAAAGAATGATCAGTCAAGCTGAGGTTACAGTAACGAGCCACGTCCCGTCGACGCGTGCCTCGTTCGTATGCGGTGCGGCATCGCATCTATCAAATAATTATTACAGTTAAAGAGACTCGAAATAAATAATAAATTATTATCTTAAAACCTTAAATATAGATCACGAGCGCCTTCTCGCGGTACGGTACCGAGCGCGGATAGGCAGTACGAAATAAATAAAATGTTTCTATAATCTAACTTTACACAGACACCGCTCGGCGGAGGATCGCATCGGGAAGACATCCGCGAGCTACACAATAAATATCTAATAATATAAGGTGCCATAGGTATACAAGTGCGTGCCGATAACTTAAAGATGCATACCATTATATTCACACCGCAAACTTTCGAGACGCCAGTGTACACAAACTTTACAATACTACAGGGCAAAGTAGTCAAAGAACATCGGCAAACTGGAGATCATTCGTTGAGCGGGTGTGCGGGCGCGAGGCGCGGCCAGCGGGACGGCGCTCGGCGCGGGCTGGAAGACGTCGAGTAGGCACTGAGGTGACGGACGATCCTTATACGCTACGCTCGGTTTTTTAACTTAAGACTAGGCGATAATGCGAAACTAGGCGATTACGAGATCGCCGAACGCCGACGAGAGGCGGTTGAACACGGGCAGTCGCTCCTCCTCGGGGTCCGGGGAGTGCGTGCGGCGAAATGCAAAGGCGGTCGCCTGAGCTGGCGGCGACAACGCGGGCGGAGAGTGCGGCGTCAGCGGCGATCGGGGCGAGTGCGGGGAGCGCGGCGAGCGGGATCCGTCGCTCATGTACGACGCCATCGAACCACCGGATGACAGAGAAGCCAAAGAGCCTCCGGGCGACGAAGGCTCGCGGCGTCGAGCCTCCTCGGCGTTGTGGACAAAGTGGCATCTGGGCCCGTATGGACAAAATCCGACCGAGTGGAACGTGCGGCAAAGCTCCGTTTTGTACTTAGGATGACGCTGCAGATTGCGAAGCTCACGGACGCCGTGGGCGAACTGACACTTGTCGCCATACTTGCAAACACCCGCCTCCTCGAAAGGTCGGCACAGTTCGGTCTTGTAGCGGCTGGTGGCAGGAGGCGGTGGTGCGGGCTCGCTGGTGGTGCGCTCGAGACGGCGATGTCCGAGACGGTCAAGGAGCCCGGCGAGTGCGCGATGTGCGGGCACCGAGGCCGCTCTCGCTAGTACTGGATGCTGCTCCCAAGCGACGCTGTTGGACACCGTGCTTGTGCCCACAGGACCCAGTGCGGTACTCATTGTCTGCACTGGTCGAGTTTGGTTCTGTAATAGAAAAAAATATATGTTACCATTGAAAGTTATGCGAGAATACTATCTACTACTGTCACTTAAGAAAATTACATTAGTGATATTACATTAATTATTAATAGGCGGGCAGCTTATTCAAGAAATATATTTCAAACACGTGCAAAATAAAACCACGTGAAGGCATAATAACAATCTCGACCCTTATTCGTAAAACTACGATATTTCCTTTCCTTTTAAAGCCCAATTCTATAGAAAAAACGTACACAATCTGGTGAGAAGGGTCGTGTACCTGCTATAGTTCACAAAAAAGTTCCTCGGTGGCTGGTTTTGTCATCTACCTGCTTGGGCTCGTATTCTATTTAAAATGCCTTTAAAGTTAAAATGGTTAATATTTCCAATTAACTAAACCCAAAGTAAGACTGTTAGATCCCTAGGGTGAGTCGAATTTTAATGGCCACTAACCGTCCGGCCGGCATCCTGTCGTGAATTATTTATTTCGTTAAACATCCCCACTGCACAGATATTACATGGCACGTCCTGGGTCAAAACGAATTGTTAAAAAATATGCAAATGTAGGCCTTTCTTTTGTTTTACGGAGCATCGAACTTAGCTAGGAGACATCACCATAACAAAGCCGCTGTATACATGAGAGACAGTTGACACAGGCACGCCGCGGTTACAATAGTGGTGATTGTGGGCTATTGTTCAGGTGGCTGTGGTCGCGGCTCTGGCGGTATTGCTCGGTACGCATACACTACACATACGGCAACGTTGCAAAACATAATAAAGATAATTCATATTTATGCAAGTCGGTTATACAATTTTTCTTTGATACATTGAAATGCCCACCTATCTGGGTAATTTAATTTTAATTGTGACCGTTGAAAACGCTGAGCTCTAATAGGGGCATATGTAGTGAGGAGATGGTGAGTGACGCGAGATGTAAGTACATCAACGGTGTACAGATGAACGGATAACTACACTACTAAGGTCTGATAAAAGCTTCTACACGGAACATGGACGCTATACATAATGTATGATATCGCATCTTGTATACGGCCTCAATCGATGTGAATGACACGACATTGTATATTCCATTCGGCTCTGCCTCGTCTGAGGATTGTAAACACGCAAACACTTGTGTTTTGGAATACAACGAATAAATTATTATGCAAAGCTATTTGTCAGGTCGATGTAGGCAACCCTTGTCTGCAGTTGTGTTTGTACAATCAAAATAATAATAATAAAATCAATTTATTGCTTTTATAAATAAAATAAAAAATGTGGGCCCCGTGCAGCGCTGGTTTTCAATCACTCCCTCCTCCCAACTAAACCTCATTCTTTCGTGTGTGTTTAGTGTGTGTGTATTTGCGGCCTTGCATGTGTGTATTGTGTATATATGCATGTGTGTAAGTGCAGTTGTCTGTTTAGGTAGGGCTACTATGATGATAAAAAAAAGGATTTTAAGTTTAGGCATTTTAAGCATGCATGTTTTAAATTACTAAATTCAAACACACCGAAACATTGTACTTAAGAGGCCTACTTTTCACAAATATACTAATGAAATATAAATTTTTATATTTGCATTGATTTAGAAGTGAAGAACAGCAAATAATGAATTACAATCAAACGCTTGAAATGTCCTAAGTATCCATTGTTGTAGTAAGTATTACAATAACTAACAAGCGATACTAAATGCTCCTTAAACGTGTCACCATTGCAGTTACAGAGAACATAAGAGTTCATCGATTCTCTTTTAGCCTTATTATTTAAGCAGGTACACCGCTCAAAGCGTATGATGCAACTTAACGGTGCTATTTAAAACTGCTTAGATGCCGTTTTACGAATAATGACAAAGAATAATTTTCGTTTTACTCCGAATACGTTGAAAAGTTACAATATAAATTTATGGTGTGCAATATATTCCCGTCGAAGGAAACAATTTGGATGACAAAAGATGTCAAAGATAAAAGTGTAGCAAACGCGTTGTGTGTCGCAGAGATTCGTTCGCAGATGAAATGTTGTAGTGAAAAGCGCAGGGGTTAAATCAGTGGCCGCCAAGTGTCGAAGGAAAACGGTGACTGAAGCGTAATTAGAGAGTTATCAGAGCGGAACATTGGTTAAGCGCTGCTTTCCATCGGACGTTGCGCCTGCACAACAGAGCTCCAGGGAAAATTGTAATCACTGTCGATTTCAAATGACCGCGGTCGTTGCGTTTGAAACTAAGGGCAATCAGAGGCGAACCGCCTACCTCACGGGCGATTGCGGGCGTTTATTATAATAACACACGTACCCATTAGACCTCACCAACATCACGCCAACAATTTACACGTATGCCGAGTGAGAAATTAATAGCAGGCGTGAGTTTAGTAAATACTGTTTTGAGTAATACTTCTTCGCGAAGCGCAAGACAATTTTAAATGGTGATGTTGGGTTTTAAGTGCTGTTTTTTTTTTCAAATTAAGATTGACTAGTCAGTACGAAAAACATATTTTTCATCTGATGATATGTTTCTGGCTCTTCACAAGAAAATTACCAAATAATTAAAATGTTGTGTAAGAGCAAAACAATTTAAAATATAATACTGATAATTGCCGAAGTGTTATCTTTACATATTATTTACAACTTGCAAAGAATAAAAAGCAAACATCACCGAGCTATATACTAAAAGGTGTATCGTGAACGGAGGCCAACGACTCGGTAAAGGTTGCGCGCACACTATCAACTTTTCCGTTGTAGACTGATATGAAAAACTTTTGTCTGGAAATTAGATAAACACAGAAATTGTAATAATATCCCCACAACAACACAACCGACGTAATCTATCGTACCATGGAAGACACGTCGTTGTTGCGTTAGAATGCATCAGACGCATCGAAGCTGACAACGATCTCGGATGTACCTTTAGACCTGTCTTGTGGCATTCGTATGTTACAACATAACTGGGTACGTAATTGAAATCGCATTGCGTCCATAATAAGCATTATTTATGGTATATCATATAAAGTTTTTATTGCATGTTACGTAATTAATGAAACAAAAATGATAATAAAATTCTATGATAAGTTGGAACTACTGTGACTATAACAAAGTAATTATTTAAACAATAATAATGTTTCATATTTAAATAAGACTTAATTAGTTGAAGAATATTTTTATAAGATATGGCTGTAAACTCACAATACAATTTAGAATTAAACCATTTAAGCTCATTAAAATGCTATATAAATAGGTACGGTACCCACTCCTTATAATGTTATTAACAATAATACTAAACGAGTCACTCTGCACTTAGCTTTACATAATGATGTAATAATTTTTTTGATGATATTTAACATGATTTGATATATTCCTTCCGATACGTTACGTCTATATATATATATATATATATAAAACTAGCTAGTACGACAAACGAGTAATACAATTTTCTGTCTTTATCACAATATCTTGACTATGGTACATGTGTACCGGACACCCCAGCGTAACTATGAAACTGACACGTCGTGCAGAAGCTATACTGACACACACGCACACACGTTATAAAATATATAACGAAAACGATAGACGTTCACTCACTCTCAAACCCTCGCATTAGAATTATGTGTTGCGTGAGTCAAGGAGCGTACACAAAAATGACATCACGGACACCCAAAACTCGAGTACAAACATTTCATTGTTACATAAATTTCTGCCTCGGCCTCGAATTGAACTCGGGACCCCTAGCTTAGAGCAGGCTCATTACCAACTAGACTACTACTACGGCTAAGGGATCGAATATATATATGAAAAAATTTAATGTATATAATATATATGGTATCTCGTGATAGATTTAGTGAATTGGAACTTGTTATGTCCCTTTCTCTATAATATACAAAATTATAACTGTCACATTATTAATTACCACATTGTTGGTATAAGTATATTTTACGTTACGAAGCCGGTTAAAAATTAACACCTCAATTTTTTTTCACTCCACTGTGCATCGCGTCATGTTAAGTGTTCTTTTTTCATAACAGACATGGCCAACGGCACCACGTCAACAAAGGAATACGAATTCGGGTTACTCGTTTCACAAATTTAAAACTGTAAAGATATTTAACTTTAGAAATAAATGACATGACAACATACTCGTATACAACGGCCGCGTCACCGTGTAGACATTCTACTGATCGTTTTAAATCGTGCTTAACATGGTGGTTGTTTTATTAGGGCCTGTAACCTCTTTTATACATGATTTCCTGTAACACGATCCGACGAGAATGAACTCGAGCCATCGCGGAGACTGTCTCGCGACAATTGATACAACGACGTAACACAAACAACAGGATACTCGTAGCTTAATTGAACGTTAATTGCTTCTAATCAAACGCGTTCTATATTTAAATGAACTTTTAAAGACGTTTGGTCTCGGTCGTTATGTCTGTGGAAGAAAAAGTGTGTTATCTGTATAACGTACAGATTGTAATCGTTGTTTCATATTATGTTCGTGTAACCTCTGAACGCCTTGAGCTATTGAGGCCATATTATTTTGTGGAATATATTTGTTTTAATAACACGATAGTGTATAGCAGAATGTAATGATTCATTATTAACAACATTGCAGAATAATGTTTACCCGCCCATCTACTTACTTATTATTACAGTGGCATATAACAACTTCAACTGATTAATGGCCCGTTGCAGGATAAGAGACTAGGAGTTGTTACTGACGATACCCGGAGCCTACCCGACCATGCGCTACTGCGGTGCTAAATTGGAATATGCTCGGGTAGTTCAAGACGGAACAACTAAATAAACGTGAGTTGTCAGCAATCAAAATTGATCCATTTCTCTGAGGAGCAAGCCGAGGGTCTTGTCGATTGGGCCCATCACGTTTATTGAATGATTGCGCGAAAATAATATACGACGAGATGTTGCGGTCCCCTCGGCGACGTCTCACCAACAACCACCCAACAACTTCCCAATAATGTCAATATAGCAAGTAACTTTTCAATATTTTGCTCGTCCACTTGTATGACGAGAATAATATATAAACAGAATTAATAAAATACTTTCGTTATTGTATATATTGTGTGGTAGCAGACGGTCACGTAATTCAATGATGATAAGTGATCACTTCAGTCCATAGTACTATGAACTAAAACGAGCCTACAATTATATTCATTTGTTGTTTATTTCAAAACTGAAATGAGAGTGTTTCCTATATACTTTATTTTTTTATACTTAAAACGAATAAGCAATTTTACTGCAGCTAGTAACAACACCGAACATTGACAAAAATACCCTCAAATCTTATAAATCCGTCGATCAATAGTGCCATTATAAATAATTATATTTGCACTATTTGATCGACTCATTTATAAGATTTAATTCTATCTTTGTTTCGTATTATAAAAATTGTAAGGTCCTTTCTTCTCAAACGCTCTCTGTAAGCATCCGCAGTGTAAGTAACACTGAAGTTATTCAACTCTCTCAAAATAGTTTTTTTTTTTTGTTTTCAAGCGGTAAATAATACATTAAGGTCGTTGTATTCTAATAGTTTATACAATATTTAAATTTAATGGCAACAAAAACTAGTGTTAATAGGTTATTCGAGGTAAAAATGATATACGCGTGTATTTAACATACTAAACAATGGATATTTCAAAATTATGATTCAACCGGTGACAGTGCGCACTAACCGCTGTTTATTGTACAGTTACTGTACAAAATGACGCATACGCCACAACTGGACATCACCGTTCTACATACACTAGTTAACTGCGTCGTTTATTAAGCTGTTTATTAACTGAAATGTCATGATACTTCAATACTTGACCTATTGCGCACAATACACATGCTAGTGATCACCGTGGCTATGAGTTGTCGGCTACGTTACACTATGCATATAGTCCGTGGAAACTTCTCGCAAAATAAATCCGTTCAAACCATTGTGCCTCTTCTGTAGTGTCCGAACGCAGTGGCATAATAAAAATAATTTATTATATTAAATACCATCTTTTATACATTATCTGCTATGTAAATTGCCCGTTATTTTTAGACTTTATTGTATAATTTTATTATCTTTATATTTCCGCTACGAGTATGAATCACCGATTTTTTGGATGCTGACCAAAAATTTTGTACCAATTAAAAATGCCGATGTAACTATGCATCTTTTAGTACTAATGTTCTAAAACCCTCATGATACAATTCAATCATATTACAATACGTAGTTTACCACAGTCCATTATCTAGTGTTGATTGAAGATTACGTATCTACTGCAGTAAAATAGTTAAATCTAAATCAGGATACCTAGTACCCAAAAGCTTTGTAAGATGGAACTCATATAGTCGTAATTATGGTACACTAAAGAAGTGACTATTTTAATGAAGTTTGTCATCAAACTAATATAAAAGAATGAATAGAAATATAATTGGAATGAACATTTGTTAATTACGTGCGTCGGAGAGCGAATAACAGACGTTTATAGCCATAGATATCTTAAAATATCGAGGACAGGTTTGTGTATCGCGTTGAAACCGGTATTTTTAAAGGTGATGCCTTATCTGAAATTTTTAGTAAGGCTTGTAAATAATTAAATCACACCTAACACGTTTATTAAGGTTAAAAAACAAGAGGTTTTCTGTAAAAGTAAGTAATTTTAAAAGTTATCGATTAATGACTTGAGTATAGGGTGTAAGTTTTGTTATCCTCGACTCCAAATCATCCACTCCCGATTGTGGTGCAAATGGTCAAAGAGATTTTTCAAAGTTATTGGGATCTATACCATCCAGCTTAATGGCAATGGTATTCACCTATTTTTAGTCAGTCTAACTAGTTACAGCACAAATGTGACACGTTTCAACATATTTCGTTTTATTACGTCCGAAAAGTCTTTCGTACGAGGGATGTCCACGGGTGGCGGTGACATTTATCATCAGGTTAGACCAGTTGTCGACTTGTCAGCTATTCTCTTAAAATAGTGTTAAGACCCTCTTTTTTACAAGTTTCTGTAAATGTATTGTATTTGAATATTATAATTATGATAATGATATCGGGGTTGCAGGCACTCGACATTTTTATCTAGAGGTTATCCACTGCGCAGCTGAGAAATAATATAGTTAGCAACTGTTAGATGAGTAATACCGGACGCGCGGCTTACATCGCGCATGCAGATGGGCCCGCCCGGCGTGATTGCAATGCAAAGAACGGGCGGCTATGGTAAAAATACCATCACATGACAATTTTTATTTGAATAACTACGGAACGATCGTTTCTGGTTATTATTTATATGAAACAATGGAAATGTATTGTATTTAAAATTCTCGAGCAAACAGGACATCACGTAGGTATAGGTCATTTCAAGAATTATAATGACGACTTCATTTTGAGCTGATTGAATTAATTCTTTAACAATACATTAGGAACGAGGGCCGCACGTATTGCACTTTATTAAATATTGTTGTGTTAAGTTCGTTCACTTGTCTTGTTAGTTAGCTTAGACATGGGTATCTTGTTCTGTAAAATCCTTTTTACAAAATACATAGAAATCGTCATAATTAGACGTTGCACACAATTATTACCAAATTATAAAAGTGACATTTATTATTCTAGGAAAAATATTTTTGAACACGATTAATCAAGTTTTTAATTCATGTACATAGTTATCAAATAAATAAGTGCCTATTCAAAGTAAAAACTGTTCGAGATTTTTTCCATTAGTTTGCTTCTACTGATAGCATTCTGAGTTAACGAAAATTATCAGTAGATATAGTTAAAATCGAGTCCACTTAAAAATGATAAAAGGCATAATCATTAACCAGATAAATTATTAATATACATACACTCCACACGATACTTGCAACGCGAGTGCGAGAGCTGTTGTCCAAGTATTATATGAGCGATAAGGATGGCGAAATATGCCAACATTGTCATGGAGAAAGATGTTTGATAAATGATTCTCTAAGTATTCTTTAGAACCATCGTATCGCCGTGGAAATAAATAACGTCATGTAGATTTAACTTTAAACTTGTAACGTACAGACTGTACAAAAAGTGCGCCTTCCGCGACGCTGTCGCTCACGCAGGGCAGTCACTCGACAGTTTATTGCTCGAACGCCATAATGCCGCGACGGTACGTGGCGGAGGTGGAGCAGTCGAGACTCGAGCCGGCGAGAGAGCGGTAGGGCCGTAAAGCGAATGTTAACAATGCGCTTCGTTCAACTCAACCGTGTTTACCCCTCGGCCGCTCAAAGCGGAGAAAGCACGTCCCCCGGTCGGGCCGCTTTTAGCACCTCCTTATTTATAGATGTAACAACACGTTGCCCTGACGGAGATTTGCAGAACTGTGCAAGTAAACATTGTTGCTCACGAGTCGGTGGTCAACAATGACTCCGCTTCAAATATAAGCTTTCATTAATAACCGACAGACGATTTATAAGTTTAAATTTTACCACCCCTGTTTGCAAGGGCTTTCTTATTTATTTGATCCTTTTATTATTATTATTTTAATTAATTTCAGCTGGGTAATATTTTGGCAGTAGCGTTAGATTTTTCTTGTCAATATTACTATTCCTAAAAACTTGGATCGTCCTTTCAAGTACGATATGAACAATTTTTTACTACAAGATTTTACTACAAGACAGCCAGCAATCACAATTTCAATTAATTTCAAATAAAACGATGTAATTCGAAAAAATCCATTCTTATTGCATGTCTGTCGAAAAATTACCTATTCAAAAAATTTTAAGCAGCGATTTAGCTAGACTTAGCTGTATCAGTCAATGAAGGAAGAGTTTTACATCCAAATTTGAGCTGCACAAGATTTATTTAGTCACTCATTTATTAATTCTAGAAACGTTGAACGCAACATAAATGTGTCATATATCTTAGTTGGTTACATTACTGTAACATTAATTTTAAAGATCGCTATAGCTATTAAATCAGACATCCCAAGTAGCCGGTTGTAACTTATTCTCATTAATAACATGGGCAGAGTTCTCGCACGGAGTACGTTAGTTGATGACGCTTCGTTTCCATAATATTCTGAAAAGTTATGAGCGTTATGACATCGAGTCATTAGCGGCCAACATTAGAAACAAACTAGACGTTTGACGTCAACCAGATACCATGGTTGCTGCAATTCCTTTGTACGAGTAATTTTTATTGTTGCGTCACGCGGCCGAGCTAAACTTTCCCTACAAATAGTATTATATGACTCACAGGGAGATTACAAAAAAGAAAATTCATGGTCGATGACTAATACGTATTTAGCCCTATTATGTTCTCTGTAGCTCAAACCACGATAGGTTACACTATGAAAGCTTAAGACAATTTAAAAGTATAAAAATAGAATCCTTATCACCAGGACTATTTGACCACTAAACAATGTTTAAAGGTAATGGTACAGTGTTTTAAGGTAATGGTGCATTGTTTGCGGTAGTCATTACGGCAAATTGACAATTTATTTTTGTTAACTTACGCGTAGGTAAATAAGACAGAACAGGTTTCGACAAAGCGGCAAACCGAGTCGAGATTGCTGATGTAAATGTCTTCGGGTAATTTTTGTGTACGCAGCGGGAGAATGGTCTTTATTTATATTTTTGGAAGTATTAATGGTTCCAATGAAGCAAATTCAAATAAATAACTAACGTATTGTTATTTAATGGCGTCAATATTCAAGGGACATACAACAAACTTTATTACTAATGTAGTATTCACACGAATCGTGATCCAATTATTTTCACCTTAGACAAAGAAAATAAAATATAAACACCTAGAACACAAATCCAATGAGTATTTACAGCTCCTCTGTAAATTACTTAGTCATAACAAACATACGTTTTATTCAGTGAACCTGAGTAGGCAGTGTCTCGTTCAGATAACATCAACTAACTGACTACACCTAGTAGGTACTTAAACGAGATACTCGTATCATATAGAACAACGACGGCACTGTCCGACTGGACGGTGCATCGACATTGCAAGGTCAATATCATAATACAATTATAGATTTAAAAGTCTGATATAAACAAGGAGAACGTTACAGGAACTGTTTGATGGTTTCAATCGGTGATAATGAAAGATATAATTAATTTTTGTTATTATTTTAGAACGTTTCCTAAACGGAATGCTACATACAAAATTATGTCGTTGTACAATGAGTAAAAAATACCACATTGATTTCTTTACATAAATGTAAATACTATAGATTACAATAACCTTGCCTTCAAAATACTCATTAAGTAATTAAGTCATACATATGACTATAAAAAAAATGTTACAGTTCTACAATGTTTTAGTGATTCACACACACTGGCCGAATTGATGGAGCTGACATTAGAACTTACAGGCGTTGTTACTCCACCACCGACTAGATATTCTGGGCTCACCTGCAACAAGAAAAACAAAATTATATTAGACTCCCACTGTAAATAATTGTAAATCTTGTAAGAATCAATATTACAAAAACACAAACGTGTCTGTTCACTACTAAGAGAAGCCTGTTCACATTGGCTCCTAATTTATCCTAGAATGTATCTAGGATAATAATAATGCGCTAATCGCCTTCAATTGTTGGGAGTTGAAGTTTCCTCGAACCTTAACGTTGGTCGGTTTATTGAATTAAAAACTTAATAGTTGCATGGAAATTTGAGGTTCTTCCGAAGGTGCGGCGATACTTCACACCCAATCCAGCTTTTAATTCTGAAAAAAGCTTAGGTTCGACAATGTGTGGAATATTATAATATGTTGTCACATTTGGGCTGGTGCTGCTAAATCTCACTTATCGTCTTGTATTCGATGCAGAGGTGTGCCAGTCTGTAAAGCCTTGAACACATGCGCAGGTTTGCCAGCCTCGGTCTTTTATAGGGTAACATTTGGAATATGTGCGTAGGACGCCCGAATCGTAAGAAATAATTCCCCCCTTGCCGTTCGTCTATCGAACAACCCGACTTACAACGAGTATCTTTACGGCGTGGACATACCGCCTGCATGAACCATGCGGTTTGCGTCGTCATTGACACGCGCACTTCACTAGGAGTAGAATAGCTTGCCCGAATCGATGTTCCCGCCTTCTTATGATGTAGGAGACTTCAAGAGAAGAGTGGAATAGGGTTTTTAAGTTATTGCGTTCAACATCTTAGACTTCAACACCACTTACCATCGGGTGGGATTGTTATCAAGCATTAACCTATTTTATGTTAAAACAAAGATAATAATCATTACGTATAATAATCATTTAATTATGATATTTGACAATTTGATGGATCTTTAATCCTGACAAATTGAAGTCTAAAACTTCTGTAACTGCATACAAATGTATAACAGTACTCACAGATATTAACAAGTTCAAAACTAAAGTGAACCCGACGATTACCCCAGCCACGATAGAGTCGTTTGCTTCTAACTTGTGCCTCGATAAAATTAATAAGCCGCGAGCTGTTCTCTCAACCGGTCCTCGTTGAAAGCGATAGCACTTCCTACAAGAAAGTAAAACCGTAGTCACCTAGTTGACCGGAAAAGCTACTGGGACCGCACAGACGAACGATTTAATAATAAAATTCTCTTAATTCAACGTGACAAGTCTGTTAGCTCGATAAACTGGGGAGATCAGGGACCGAATGTTGTACGAACTTATAACTTGAATGAAATTACTTTCAAACGAGAGGTGCGTGGTAAAAATTAACTATCCCTAGCTAGCGAAATAAATATCGCGAGGAAATCTCAGCGTTCTGCATTATGTTCTCGAACGTCTGTAAAGGTTGCCATTCCTCAACTAATTTGTGTGACGAAGGTCCATACGTTGCCTGGGCTACCCGGATCGCCTCTCATCGTAAGAATGAACCCGAGCCACGCAGTTGGAAATCGGAGTTGTTGTGAAATCGACATCGATGGGGCGTTGCTCATATTAATTAAAATTAAACTGGCAATCGTTACGAGAACAACGCGATCCTTATCGTCTTACTGACAAAATTTATGACAATTTTATTACAAACGCCATACCGTCCCCATTATTAATATTATGTAGCGATGCGAGCAGATTGATACTGAACTAATAAATAAGTAGAGAAATAGTTTGGTTTTAGTCATTATTTTATTGTGGCTAATATATGTATTAAAAGTGAAATAAATTCAAAAGAAACGTGATAGATTATAAGCAGCATAATATCAACAGTGTACTATGGTGAACACTGAGAAAGGAATAGTTTACGTACAAGTCAAATTTTCCGGATAATTTACCGGAAACAAGTTTGTTTTTGAAAATTTCAAATGAAAACCCTATATATACAGAAGTAGTGTGGCGACGTGGTGATACTAAGCAATTGAGTGTGTCGCGTTACGTACAGTAAAAAGAGCGGCAACAATACAGATATTACGCCACAATGAGGCGGTGTCGCGACCCGCGGCGGCGGCCGACGTCGCACTAACGCAACTAACTGACTCAACTCTAATTAAACAAGCAAGCGAACGTTTTCAGGGATTACATTTCTAATATATAACAACTAACTGTTCTGAAAGACGTTATTGTGCAACGTTCATATTTGAATATACGGTTTAATAGTGATTTGACTATATCGTCACATTTGCGATGCTAGTAAAGCTATGAACAGTCTACTTATGACTATATTTCATCGTTCATCATCAAGATATTTTATTTCAAAATATATATTAACACGATGAAAATTACATGATTACTAACAGGCGTATCATCGACTTCGTGTATAAAAATATTACTACATATATAACAGCTCATATTGTCCCTTAGTGACCTCTCTGATTATTTGGTATTGGTAGTGATCTAGCTTAAAGTACTAATCTGAAAATTTAAGACGTCCGATGTAAGACTCGAGCCCAGTAGCGCAATTGATAGGTATTAAAATGAAATATTTTTCCATCAAATTAAAAATACCAAAAGAATAAAATGAAACAGACCACTCAAATATTACGCTCGTTATAAACGCATGTGTTCATATCGTATTGTAATAAACAAGTTGTGTAGTCATTGCAGCGTTCTTCGTACATGTGTTCGGCGCCTGCTCGTGCGTTTCGCGATGATTGTCGAGCGCGATCAACGAAGCAATCGGGGCCACTTGTACTAATGAAACACTCGAATTGAATTGGGGGACATTAATACAGCAACCGATACGCCACTGTTTACATTGATTGAATAAAAACACAAAAGAAATCACAAAAAATTCCAACAAATTATTTCATTTTTTATAATTCAGTATAATCTTTTCTTATAATGTAGTGTTTATTTTAACTAAGATGCACTTAACTTCATATAATTGAGTATGTTAATATAGTGAAAAACGGTGTAATTTTGATAAAAAATAATGATAGAATACAGAAACAATAGGGGAAAATAAAAGATTTTGAAACGAGCATATTGCATTATATTCAAGTTTAAGTAATCTATTAGACATTGTCCATAGTATATCAAATAGAAGAAAAAACAAAAACAGATACTAGGAATAGCAATAATATATGCAAAGCAATTCCATAATCGTAGTGACTTAGCAGATATAAGGTGGCATTTCAGTTGTGCTTATATTATAATTAAGAGAGACAACGTAATAGTTATGATGTAACTGATTTTGACGCATATTAGATACTACATATTATGTGTCTTATATAATTATTTTAGGAATCAAACCCTGAGCCAGATGTAGGCGATCCATATTTAGGCATGATCGATACTATTATATTTTTTTGTTTCTATGTAGTCAATAGATTCAATTAATAATTTATTGCCTTCCACTTGATGGTAAAAAGCTATGTTAGTCCCGGATGATACAGCACAATAACTTATTAGAAACTTGTTCACACCTAACATAAATTCATTCAATAATTGGTTGTGAATATTTTAATAAACGCAATAGCACAATATATTTCGCCGTGTACCTATTGAGTAGTCACTGCAGCTCGTGGATAGGGATTATCAAACCTAAGCAACACTTAGCGTCCCAGTATATATTAACTCATGAATTGTTACTTTGATGACTAAAATTAATTAATTAATTTAATCTTGTTATTGGCATGTACAAGGAAATAACAATTAACTTTATATTTGCAAACATTTAGCATTAGTACATATATACATAAAGATACTGGAAGGGCATGGCTGAATGATCATCATAACGTTTGCCTCTATGCGATGTTGTTTGATATTTTACTACTGATTTCACTTTACATTTGTACTGCCAAGCTATTAACATGTAACCGATGACAAAGCTACCTTGCGTTTATATAAATTATAAATTAAATCTAATTTAAATATGAATTAACAAATAACGAGTTTGCCTTGTAACGATTGAGTGATTAATGAAAATAGCTGTTTTGCATTATGTTAATATCCAAGCTATATCTGTAAGAATGTTCACAATGTGACGACATTCGGCAATAACATTACGGATTATTGTTAAACAACAGCTGTTAGTCGGCTATGGAAACCTACTTGTGATTAAGTTGCGTTTATTATATTTTAAAATTATATCATTGTTAATGTTATTTTATATATGTTTTTTGAACATAAGTACGCAAACATTGGAAAATCTTCAAATTCAAATTGTTTCTTTGTAACACATATATATATCCATCCGTGTATTCAAAATATATTTCGTCACATAGGCCATATTTTATTTTTTATTTTTTTAGGAGTATACTTAATGAATACTATTAGTGTTATTATGCGAGTGCAGTTTTTTGTACGAAATACATTCGGTCTGATAAAGAAATATCATTACAGAGAAATCATAAATTAACAAGTAATGGTACATTGATACTCTTGTATTACAAACTATTTTTGTTAATTATGAATCAAGTAACATAAATTTAAATATTCTTACAAAGCCATTTTTTGATAACTGGCATACTATTAATAGATTACTTTTATGCAATAATTTTCTTTAATTATGGTAGGAAAATAAATTTTATTTATAACGCGTAATATAAAACTTAGGATTAATCTGTTGAAGACCTTTCGGTTAACTTGATTTTTTGTATGTTTAATTCCAACACAAGATTGGCAACGACTATAAAATAATGTCAAGGAACAATCAAAACTGACTAAAAATCTTTAACGCACTATGGAAAATTTAATACAGTGTGTGTCGACACTTTTCATTCTGAAATTCAAGGTTGCTTGAAGTTACTGACTTCACGGTAGAGTTAATAAGTGTAAGTGGCTTTTGAATTTTAAAAGTCCACCAATTATATGAAATTTAAGAATTGCAAGATGTTGCAAGTTATAGCTTGTACTGCTATGATAGTGGCCTAACAACAACACTTCCCTGTTGGATTCGTAACGTATTATTCTATTGTGACTCCGCGCTCTATGAAAATTTAAGTTTTGAAGACTAAGACATGTAAGATTAATTATACTGAAATTGACTTCGTGTGAAGAGTATGTGTGATTAAAATGTTATTCTACCATATTTCAGGGGTCAATTTTATCTTAAAAAGGGCCAAAGGCTCCATTTATATATCGATCGATAGACTGATCGAGCAGTTTCAAAATGCTCCTAAAATTGATCAGCTCCAGAGCTCTTAAAATGTATTAATTGGCTTCAAAGGTATTTAAATTGTTTCATCGCACCCAGAGATGCACGGTGTCGACATCTCAAATAAAAAATCTATAAATCGACTCCAAAAATCGAATAATGCTAATAAGATGTTCATAGATTTGCGTTAGAACAAAGATTGTTCACAAATCTTATCCACAAATGTCAAACAATCATCAAAGTTACTCCTGCGACGCGACCTTGAAATATATCAAGAGAGTTCGCCGGTCAAATATTAATTAATTTTATATATAACTGGTTTGGCCAGTTCGTGAGTTGCGTGTTGATTTTCCACTCGTCTTCGAGAACCAAACATCCATTAATACGTGAACATCGCGTAGTTTATTCTGACGATAGTCCGGTATTGGTATTGATAATTTATAAATTGTACTGAGCACGTTTTTTCCTTCCTCTAACTCTCACTGCTATACAACCGTGAAATTTTCAGCCTCTTTATGTTAGTAAAACCAAAACAACTGCCTTTTTAAAAAAAACTGATAAAAGAATATTACTTAAGCTTTGATTCTTCCTTCTTTACCCTCTTCCAACAATTATATGTTTTATCCCTTTTGTAACTGTACACCTTAATCTTTCTGTTTCCTAGTATTAGGTTTTTATTCATCTAGATTGCCTGGAAGAAATCGCAAGTAAGCGATAAGGCCGTTTATTGCATTTTTACTTGTTTGCATATCTGTTTTTCTCCGATGTTTTACCTTGTGGTGTAAACAATACAGAGTTTATTAAATAACTTCTCCATTTTTCTCCGGCGTTTTTTAAATTTCCGTGTTTACTAATGAAGCACTCTGCCTGTTGTTATAAACGTGTGGTGGATGAAGTTACATTTGTTGAGATTCCATCATTTGATAAGAGATAACACCACAGGAATTGATTCACGAATTCAACCTACCATTAAGTTTTATAATTTAAACTTACATACATAAAAATAAATTCTGATATAGAAAAGATATTTATTTCATCTCAATTCTCACCAGTAGCAATACAACTGTGCAAGAATTGTAAATTCTTTTGTGGTTAGTTACTTCTGTCCATAGAAAACGATACCAACCTAATATCAAATGGACTAAAAATCTTTTAAAGTTTACAATAATACCGCCAAGGTCACTTGTTAGATTTTAACGACTCTGACTGTCTACGTGCTAAGACGCGGCCACAAAATACGAGTTCAAAGTTTCGTGTATGAAGTTGAAAATAACAGTGTTGTAATATGAACCTATATATATACCTTATACCATTCTGTATTAAATTACTGTTTGTTACCGAAACACTGGATCTGCGGCATAGAGGCGTCGTGATGCACGCGAGGGTGACTCTCTCACGCTGCCGCAATCACAGTTGCTTTTGTCACGCCACCCGCTATATTCAAAGTTTGCTACACTTGTAATGAATACAATGAATCAATGAAGAATCTTTAAAGACCTTTGTACATTACATAGATTCGCTATAAATGTGTTATGAGCTATCACTTAACTAAGTCATGAGTACATTAAACATGCTTAAGAGTTGGTTGCGTCCGAAGGGTATTTCTTTTTTGTAGCGTTTGATACTAGATATTATGGATATGAAATAAAATCTAATTCGGTTTTTGATATGGATATGAAATTAGTTCGGATTATCCGATTGGTTCGGATAATTTTGGTTACGGATACTTGATGATTTACGACTTGGAAAACAAAATGTATGTAAAAAGTTTAACTTTGTTTCTAGTAATTAGGTGGTAATCAAAGAAAAACAAATTAAATATTTAAAACTGTCTAAAATGAGAACGACGCCGCTAATATAATGTATCGGCACGGTCAGCGTAAACCAGTCATAACGTGCTTTATTTAGACTCTGCCTCTATCTGAAATTAGTTTTATAAAAAGTCTATTTGAATTTATCTAACTTCGTTGGACAACTTTATCAATTTATGTATATCCTTAAACCTTAGGCAGATAGATATAAACTAATGTAGGATCACGATATAAGCAAACTCAACCACAATCACCAATAACATGAATAGACAAATAAGTGTAGCACGGGATATGCGACTGATAACATGTAATTTATCACAATTTGCCAGCCAAATCAACGACTAATAATCACTTCTACATATAATATTCAGTACCTACGTAAAATATTGTTATTTAAAGTCAGCGAAAAATACATCTTCATTAAAATATCTGTGATATTTATGTGTGCATATGATAACATAAAATGAATTCATTTTCTTGTTCATTATTAAGCAGATCGTCGAATGACCTTTAAAATGGGTGAACTCATTATATTATGAATAAAAAAAATATATCAGTAATACTTTCCAGCTATTTTCTACATACTCGTAGCTACTGGAGATTATTGACACATTGACCTTCGTGTGCAGTACTAGTTATATTAATATAAATACTGAATACATTTAACCTTTGAAAAAAATTAAACCTATCCCCAATAGTGCATAATTAGTAATTAGTGTCATAATTATACTTTGGTTGATACAGAAACACTGTGGTAGGCGGTAAATGTTTTTTATTTTGTTTTACTGTAACTTTATGTACTTAATTACTACTGTATGAATCCCGGAAGTGTGGCAGTGAAGGTCGAACTGAGACGAGACGACCTTGCCGGAGTCTGTGCCACTTTCTCTTCTTCATTGCAAGAAACCCACGTGTGTTACGTGCTGTAGTAATACCGAAACAATGCATGCTCTACAAACTTAAACTTACAAAACAGGGTTGTCAGGGCAGCACACATTACTATAAATACTTTATTATGAATCGCCTAAATCATCGCTGGTGCATTCGTATCTTGTTACCCAAAAGTAAAGTGACGAACTTTGCTTTCACATTACATGATAACTATTACTAACGTCATATTTAATACAAATTTAGGCATTATGTACGTAATATGCAGAACTAGTAGGTATTTGTTATATAATATTATTGACGATTAAACTAAATATAATAAATTTGAGAAAACATAGTGTCTATGTAATTGTTAAGTTTCTAATCTATACAATAAGTTTCTTGGTATCATGACATCAGCGGTAGCCCTAATGCACAGACGCACTCATTGGAACAGTTGACATAATCCTCCAAAATTACGCCGTTTCCACCCACGAGTAAGAGGGCAGTTTAGATAAGATATAACGAGAGTGTTTAAGCATTGTTTACGTAAAAGCCTTGGTTTCGGACCGTGATCACGGGGCGTTCCTCAAGACTAACAACTTATTGTTACTCTGTGTCGTAACAATGACATTTTACGCAAGTAACCTGTCGGTCATTTTATTCAATATTAGTTTTCACGTGTAAGCACTGTATGTTTATTACTTACATACCAATAAAACAGTGTATACTGTATTGGTGCCATCAAAGGCACGTTGAAGGCAAGTCTTTCAAAATTACCGTAACTATTCGATCAGATTAACGCAATAGGCACGGTATTAACACATATTTTCTATTACAAAACATCCGTTTCCAAAACCAATTGATTAGGTTATCTTGACACAACGTAGACAATTTTGATAATATATTATCCTTACGACTTATTTCGGGCAAATGACTGATGCTTGATGATGCTGACGATTGAGGAATGCAACCATGTATTTTCCTATTACATAAATCAATTTTTCTGATCAGTGTTTTCTTGCAATGTTTACAGAGTAAACGAACGAATCTGTACTGAATTTTCAACTCAACATAACAATTGTTTATATTTTTTCTCGTTTCATATTATACTTGCTAATATTCTTTACTCGGATCAAGGGAAGGGAATTAATAATCGATTTCACTACAATTGTTCAAAGATTACAAAAATCGGCGGATTGTTTAATATTTACAGAATCAAGAAGATATCCGGAAATGTCCAGGCGACTGGCAATCAGAATTGACATTCTTGTTGTTTATTTTCGTGAAAAACTATGATAATTTGATTTTATTTTAACAGTTTCCTTATTTATATAATTATATTATATTTCATTTTTTTACAAGGTTCTCGATTTTAATAGCAATTTAAATCCATTTAGATTTAACAACAGACTAATTTAAAGCGTGAATCCATTTTAACGCCAGTTAAAAAAAATCTAATTTGTGGAAAAAAAATTTAATGTAAAATGTACTATCCTACTTTTATCTACTTCTATTGTTGCCCAATCACTGAAGTTGTAAGATCTTAATCTGCTAATAAAAATATTTTTCATTATACTGAACTCATTAGATTTGTAGGGGGTAGGTATCATGGGAAGGCTGTTCATTGAAACAAGATACCGGCAGTGATATATACCCCCAGATTGCGTCAACTGTTGCTAACTTGCTTTCCCTTGCTGATTACCGAGTTAATGTTATTATAGCTCAACTTAATCCACATACACCTGAATTACAAGCGACTAAATTAATTATCCTGCTGTCCATGACAGTACACGTGAACCGCCTTGGTTAAGGCTACACTAAGATGTGAAACGCATGCTACACAGTATTTACTATTGTTGCGGCAGGAAATATGAATTTATTTTGACGAACAAATACTAGTTGGTCATAAGTAGGAAAATCGAAGGTTGTATGGTACTACATACTGCATAGTGCAGAGTCATACCCGAGATCGAAACTCGAAATTATTTTAGGCCGTTGCTTGCAGATTCACAGCCGTATTGTGACCTACATTAACAATGTTCCCTCAAATCTGAGTTGCATTAACTGTATTAGACTAGACTAGATTGAAGCAGAATGCTACCTTTACCGGTATATTTGATTATAAGTCATACATTGAGGAATGTAATATCAGAAGGACCTTAGCTGTACATAATTAAAAAAGGCCCGAAACTATACCACCTTCTGCGTCACATCCAAATGTGTCTCACGTATACACGAACTGCTCGCCAAAATAATATAAACAAAACATAAACATGTTCTAAATAATTCTTGTGTTCATTATAATAATAACATCTGATTTTCCCCCAACAAAAGCAATACTCACTGTGACCAACAGCTTGTTATTTGTTATAATAAAGAAAGAAATCGGCGTGAATCTTACCTGGAACAAATGAGAGAGAATCATCAATAAAACTGTCAGTTCTGTATTAACTTTCGCGGTCGGTGCGTACAATATGTATGTATGACTATCTACGCTTACTTAAAAGCTTACTGAGGAAGCATTAAGATCGCGTATGCAGATAAAGTCGGTTAACGAGCTAGTAAAAAATAAGCTGGATATTGAAAGCGGTTAATTGTTAGTTGGTACATGTCTGAACAAGTCGTGAACTCATTGATGTTTACATGCCTACGGACATGATGCCGATGACTGTCCATCAAGCGGCGCGGGGAAGCACAAACTCAGTCAGCTAAAACCACGGTTCGATACACATAACACTGGTCAGTGATTACTACGGACCGAAGCATTTCGAAACGTCGCTAATGAATGTGTTCAGCACCATTTCTAACGCAAATTACGATACGAATTACGGGCCTATACAAACAGCCGTAATTACCATTCGCATTTATACACGGCAAGGAACGATATTTTCTAAATTATCTATTAAGTAATCATCAATATTTAATTAAAAGGATATATATATATATATATGTATGGTTATATACATATACATACATATTTAATATTTATTTATATATATATATATATATACATTTAATTTAGAACCACTTTTAATACAAACTGATTAATATAAAGACAACTAAAATAATACGTAGCAATCGCGTGATCGGCATAAATTAGCTACAATTGAGTTCCATGCGTGTTTACGTATTTTTGTTGCATATACATAAAAGGAATGTTTCATCAAGTACTATTTGTCGGTGATCGTCCTAAGTCGAGTGGGTGCGCGCGCGAGTGGCTGACCTTCGTAGACGGAGGCGAATGGACATCAACAAACACTACCTACTCTACCTATTTAATAAGCAGCGTTAATTACAACAAGTTTTGCCCCTCTGTGTCCTGCTTTTGAATACTCGTTGTTCGGTCATGACATAGAAGAAGGACACTAGTTAGTTTTAAACGGTTGATAGTACCATTCTTAATTAGTTAACGTGTATTGAATTTAATAACAATAATTTTTTTATACGTTTTAAATTGATTTAATTCTTTATACGATGAAGTAAACTTTATAGCATAATGATATCCAAACATCTATAATTTATGTAAAACAATTTTTATATTTATTTTCTTATGTATTTTATACAGATAAAACCAATGTAACTTGACATGGTAAATAAGTATTTAATTTAAAAACCGTTTCTAAGCATTCGGTACTTTTAAAAGTGTATATACAGTAAATTCAGTGAATATCTTGACGGAAGTAGTTACGTCTCAATGTGCAGGGCACATTGTGCGAAAATGGCATCTCCGCTGGCCGCCGGCGTCTTCCTTCGCTAATTACTTGTTATTATGTCTCCAACGCAACAGATGTGCCACATCCGCTCCCAGCAACTCTACTGTTTCGTTTTTCGCATATTGATAATCGACAAATAGAATAATAGTCACAAAAAAACATGAATACATTCTTAAAAACATTGTTACATGTCAGTTCTGATTAAATATAGATAGCGCAAACATAGTTTTATTTAAATATACCACCTATGTAAGTATAATCGCTATATGAACAATTTATGTATTTGATACCTAACACAGGCTTAAAAAAGTAAAGAACCGAAGAAACCTCCAGTCAGTGTACAAATCTGATTATTAGGTAGTATCTCAATCATAATTAACCAAAAGTGTCACACAGGCAGATAGACAATTTAAAGATCGAGAAGACTAAGCTTATTCGGCAGATAGCGAGCTGGTTCATTGAAATATAGTGAATAAACGCGACATTACGACTGGTTTCACTTTCGATGAAGGCGCATGCGGTCATCGCGGTGCATGGATGCGGTGCGTTCTGACCCGAACCGTGTTGCGACTCGCGTGCAACATCAATACGTTTCAGATATAGTCTATATCTATTTGCTCACATATACATACATAATTAAAGGCATTATGTTACTCAAGTAATAATTTTGCAACTTTGATTAATGACTTAGCTTGCGTTATGTTTACATCATTAGATATAAATGTTAGCCGTTCCTATACGTAAAAAATTATTCACAATATGGTTTCATGGAAATTAGTTAAATTAGTTTAAGTATAGATGAAGAGTTAACAGAAAATATTATGAATTTTAAGTTAATTTGGTTGATGGGCATTACATGCCATTGTGATAAGTTATCTTCACAGGTCATGGTATATTACACTGGTGTGAGCAATGCTTGAACCAAGATCATCATCCAATATGTAAATAAAATACAGTGTCGAAATCATTCAGGTTGAATAAACTGTTTAAAAACGGCAGCTCGAGGAAACATTATCAACAGGGGACAACTCGAGATAACTTTTGACCTAGCTCTGTACTAGTTTCGGATAAGTTATCAATGTGCGTCACAGTTCACACTGAGATAATTTTTGTGGCCTTCTTAACGGTACTAACATTTTACAAAGTATTTTTCTTAACTAAGAAAGACAGATAATGTTATATCCGATATATTTATATGAAATAAATCGGTTTTGGTATCGCCGTGTTTTCCACGGTTAACTGTCGTTGGCCAAGCGACAGAGCATGGCGTTAACGTCATGCCATAGACCACCCCACTTGTTACCGTTCTGGTTCTTCGCTCACAGTCTCACCAAGAATCATGTAGGGTTCTTCACGTCATATATGTATGTAAATCAATATTAATTATACTTCTGAATGTAGATATTGTAACATTTAAACATTTTAAATTTAAGAACAGATACCATAAAAAAAACGAATGGTGCCTATATGAATCGTAAACGTACAATTGTTTTTGGAAGAGATGCGAGAACTTTTTACTAGTCAATAATTTAAAAAAAAATAACTTTCAGTAACGTAAACAATATCATGACACTTCCAGTTCTACTAATGCACATATCTCACTGTATTTTTATAGTTTTAAAAACCATCAAGAAATAGACAAAGAGTATAAACTAAAGGTGATGCAAGCGTTAACCGTTACGAAAAAAAAAGTGAGGGAAAATTTAACGTGAACGCTCATGTATTTCACGGGCCCTTGGTCGCGTAGTAGTACCAACTCTACGGACCTACCGTCCGTGAGCAGCGAAGCGTTCAACTGCGATTTGATAACAAGTACGTGTCGTAACTGGTCGTGAGTTACACGCTAAATGCTATTAGGGTAACCTCCGACTATACTTGTATACCTAAACGCCAATACCTTCGCTACACTTTAAAATAAACATCGTTGAACCGAGGAATTCGTGAAGGTGATTGTGAATATAATTACCCTGTCAGTTTCTGTGGCTACATTTCGTAGGACAAGCCCGATTTGGCGTAGATTATTAATTACGATAAAGATTAATAAGGAACGAGGACCGCAAAATAGTGCGCAACCTTTTACTATTCACATTACCCACCACAGCCACAATTTAACCTTGTCGATATTTGAATGGGGAGCGATATAAAAGAAATGTTCACATTACAATACAAACTTTAACATAATGAATATGAATATAAATTGAAATATTTAATTAAAAAAAAACCTCTGTAATTCTTACGGAGGTCGACGTCTATGAACAATTATGTAACTTTTGTCTATAATATCTGGAAAAGAATAGCACGTGATTGTATCGCTCATAAATATTATATTTTCTAACTATAATACGAGTTATTGTTACGAGTTATAAAGTACATTTTAACGTTTAAAAAAAGGTTTTTTTTTTTATGGTAATAGCCTACAAACGAG